>PVJS01028600.1:0-25388 GCA_004027185.1 Glis glis | reverse complement strand
TCTCTCTCTCTCTCTCTCTCTCTCCTTAGTGAGGCCTTCTGCAACTTCGTGAGACCCGGCTTCAAAATAAAGTATAAAAAATAGGGCCAGGGATGTAGCGCGGAGGTAGAACGCCCCTGCGTTCAATCCCCGGTACTGCAAAAAAAAAAAAATGGATATGTGTATGCTAACCTTAATATATTTTAATAAATGAATTGATATAAAAAGTATTAATTAATTTAAAATGTTTAATTATTATAGGAAATATTTTATATTTGGAGATGAAGAGAAATTAATAAAATATTAGTTATCAGTATAAACTTAGTTTGTTGAATACAATGACAGAAAGAAGCTGCAAATGACTTTATAATCCTTGCCAGCTGGTTTGCCTGTTGCTTTTCTCAAAATACTGATAAATGAAACAGAACAACGGCCAAATGTTTTCTCTGAAATCCTCTGGCTCTGATAATTTGGTGAATGTGTATATATTTTCAAAATTAAATTAAGATTTATTTACTTTTATTTAATTGAAAAATTGTATTGAGAAAATTTTTATTGAGACATAATATTAGTACATTTTATGGGTACATTATGATAATTCAATACAATGGCTAATAATCAAGATAATAAGTAAGTAATTCAAGCTAGTCTGGAAAAATATGATACATCACAGCACTTGTTGAATTTCACCAATTCACTTTAATTGTTTTTAAAATTCAATCCCAAAATGTCAGCAATATAGATCTCTTCAGTATTTTGGTGTAGTAGGCTCTATGGTCCCCTGAAGATGTTTATGTTCTAATTCCAGGAAACTGAATATGTCACCATCCATGACAAAAGGAAATTTGCATACATAACTAAGGTTTTAATTTCTTATTTTGAAACAGGGTTGTACTAAGTTGCTGAAGCTGTTCTCAAACCTGTGATCTTCCTGTCTCAGCCTCCTAAGTAGTAGGATTACAGCTGCGAGCCACCACGTCTGGCTTGGTTATTTGTTTTTAATTGGAAAATGTTCCTGGATCATAGGGATCTTCACAGATGTCCTTAAAAGCAGATAACTTTCTCTGGCTGGAGTCAGGGAGATGTGTAAGAAGGAAAGACTTGAAGCCTAAGGGGACACCACCTCCTAGTGCTGAAGGTGGCCGCATAGGAGACACGAGAAGGGAAGGAGAAGAGTCCCCAGGAGCAACGACAGACAACTGGCTCATAGCCAGCAATGATGGTGGACCTCAGACCCAACCAACAGCCTGAGTAATCTTGCAGATGGATTCTTCATTAAAGTCTCCAGCAAAGAGCCCAGCCCTGCCAGCAACTTGATTCTGGGCTTGTGAGACTCTTCGCACAAAATCCACCCAAGTCCAGACGAATTCTCACATATAGAAGCTGGGAGGTGGTGGGCATTGTTTCAAAACTCCGATTTTGTGGGAAGTGGTAATCATAGATAAAGAGAATGAACAAACTTGCTATAGGAAAGTGGCCTTGCTGGGAACTCACTAGGGTTCACTGTAGCACCTGGTGGGTTACGTATGGATGGGATGCATGGCTGGGAGGATGACTAGGAGTTGTAGAGGAAAGCGGAGAATGATCAGTGCATTTATTGTCTCCTTTCAACTGGATGTGTTGCCTCTGAATTCCTGGTGACATTACAGCAACTACCAAACTACACATAAAATCAATTCAAATCTCCTAGTTTGCAGTGGAAAAGTGCCCTGTGTTTTTGATTCATCTATCACACACGCTGCCGCCTGGCTCAGCCTAAACCTGGGCTGTGAAGTGGAACTTTGATATTCTCAATTTCTCTGTTGCCATGAAATGTGTGAGAGAAGATGTTGCAAAATTATTATTATTAATATTATTTTGCTGCCAGTTTCTGACAATTTGCATTCCAACTCAGTTCTCACTCCTGAGTTGCTCGCTTAGCAGGGCTCCTCTTGGTATTTTAAGTGATATGGTTTTCCTTTGAGTAAACACTTGAATAAATCGTGATGCAATTAGATTATAATGTTTCTTGTCAGATATATGTATGAGACTGTTATTCATTTCAAGATTTTATCACTTTTTTTTAAAAAAAGATGTGTTATATATGAAACACATATAGGAATATCACTTTTTGCTAAATTCTGCAAAATACTGTTCTTCGCTTGTTTCCTTTTGCCTTTAATAATTTTCTTTAACTCTCCCATTTCTCTTTGCATAATCCCTCACAGACTTTCTCCCCCTGCCATGTTTCAGTTAAGTATGCTCATTTAAATGAAAGTCACCTGTCCTTGTGGTTAAATAGTACCCCATCCTAAGAATTTAAAGACCTCCAAGTAGCATATCAGAAAGGTTAACGGCAAATGAAATGGTGCATTTCGGCGTTACTGTGGACTTCATTAAAATTTAGTATTCATTATTGGTCTTTTCTGAGATCACCAGTTCCATCGAATCATTTGATTCTGCCCTTGTAGTCTCATTAATAATTCAAAAAACTTTGTTTTAAACATCTTCTACCAGCAACTTCCAACATCATGCTAATGAGCTAACACCTCCCGAATATCAAAGAAGGGGACCTCTGACAGAGGCGAGGTTTATACACCAAGACAAAGCTTTCTCCTTTCAAAACAGCTTCATGAATGGGTACAGTCTCCATTTATATTCAATAGCCAGCTCTGTTGTACCATCGGCATGTTTTCTTTAATTAAAGGACATATGTGACTTGTATGATGTAGTAAGTGTTGTCATCATAATTCTAAAAGTAGTAGAAGTGCAGTACAGAAAATTTGAAATATATAAAATTAAAAATGGAAAAGTTTTAAAAGCAGGTATTATAATTGTACCCAGAAATAACTTTCCATCATCATTTTGGATTATCTGTCTCTAGTATTTATACATAGTTAAGATTATATTATGGGCTGGGTGTGGTGGCCCAGGCCTGTAATCCCAATACTTGGGAGGCTGAGACAAGTGGATCACAGTTTTGAGACCAACCTCAGCAACTTAGACTCTCAGCAACCTACGAAGAACCTGTTTCAAAACAAAAAAATATAAAGAGCTGGAGGTGTAGCTTGGAGGTAGAATACCCCTGGGTTCAATCTCTAATACCAATACCAATAAACAAATAAATGAGTGAATATATTATATTCTATATATACATTTTCTATCCTTTCTTTAGCAATGTGCCCTGTGTTTTTCATTAATGAGCCTTACAAATTGGACTTTATAATGACTATCTTATAGATGTAGCACAACTTACTTAACCATTTCTCTTTTCTTTAGTTCATTATTATCAAAGATATACTATTACCATAAATAATAACATTAAATTATACAATCTTGTATGCTGGGGTTATAGCTCAGTGATAGAGCACATACCTAGACTGTATGAGGCCCAAGATTTGATCCTCAGCACTGCAAAAAAAATGCTATCTTTACAAGTATATAAATATCTCTCTTCTTGAAATAATTCTAGAAGTGAAATTAAGCATAGGTTTATGAAGCTTTGGGAAATGCTTTATATACACAACCAGTTGCTTCTCAAACTCTATGAGAACACATGGTTACCTATCATTTAATATTGTGCTTCAATCTGCCATTTGATAAATAAAAATAGTATTTCACTATTTTAATTTGTATTATGTTGATTTCTAGTAAAACTGTGTTTTAAATCTATGATTCACCATCTTTAAATAGTTGGTGATAATATCTGTATACTTACCTAACTGATTTATTTAAAATGATTAAGTTATTTGGGCGTGGTGGTACACACCTATAATTTTAGTACTTGGGAGGCTGAGATAGGATCTCAGGTTCAAGATCAGCCTAAGCAACTTAGTGAGACCCTGTTTCAGAGTAAAAGGGAAAAATGGCTTGGGGTGTAGCTCAGAAGTAGAATGACCCTGGGGTTCAATCCCCAGTACCACACACACAAAAAAATGGTTAAGTTAAACTTTTTGTTATAGGCCTCCACAATTCCCCATCTCTCTCCAATGCACTTTGTGTACTAGTATGTCTTCTGTGTTTTACTTTGGTTAAAGTCTCTTTTTATCATGAAATTATGCTGCTCTATTCTTTAAATTATGTACCATAGCTGGGTTTTCTCATCCAGGATATCTCTATGTTTTTTGGGATCTCTTTAGGACAAACTTAAAATAATAATAATAATAATAATAATGATAATTTACAAATGCCCACAGCCCTTACAAAGGCATAGACAGAAGTGTTACTGACTGTCTGATAAAGAACAAAGAGAAAGTTAAAAAAAAGTGGTCTGAATCTTTGCAAGCTAAATTTTTTACAAAAAATGTACATATTATTTTAATATATTTATAACTTTTCAAGAGCTTTGGACAGGGTTCATGTAAATGAGGGGACTCTGAAGTTTCACTTTTTTAAAATTTTATGATCAGTCCATCTCTGTAGGCACTATCATAGACTTATTGCAAAGGACAGTGTCTGGCGCATTTGAGAGTTATGGAAACCAGAGAAGAAACTAATTGCTTAGCATGTTCAAAAATATTCTCTCTGAAGAGGTGACATTTCAGTTGAGAAGTGAAGGATGAAAAGTAAAGACGGGAAGCTTTTACCTGTAAGAAGAAATAACACCAGCAAAGGACACCAATCAATAATAAACTTGACAACTTATAGGAGCTTAATAAAAGTTGAAAAAATGAAATGGTACTGGTAAAGCAAAAATGAGACCTCACATATACTTATGGAAAAAGCAAGAGCCATGGGTTATGTCCAAGTATTATGGTGTGAATAAAGAATACCTCCCAAAATACTCATATTTTGGCAATGCAAAAATATTTGGAGAGGAAATAGTTGAACGACGATGGTTTTAACCTTATCAATGAATTAATCCATGGATGGATTAATCATTTGAATGAATTTACTGGGTGGTGCTGTAGGCAGGTAGCATGTGGCTGGATGAAGTAGGTTTGGGCCAATGGCCTTGTGAACTATTTGTCCCTGGTCCCCTTCCTCTGTCGCTCTGTTTCTCAGATGTCATGAGCAGCTTCCCTCTGCCACATCATACCCCCATGATGGATATACCTTTGAGTCAGCAGACTATGGACTCCATCATTTGAAACCTTGAGCTCAAATAAACCTTTCCTCATCTAAGTTGTTCTTGCCACGTAGTTTTGTCCCAGCGGTAGAAAAGCTTACTAATACAATACCGAGTGGTTTCATGCAAAAGAGAGACATAGTATGGGATTCAATTTATAAAGACCACTCTGGGGGTCTGCAGATGTTGCTCAGTAGTAATGCTTGCTTGGTGTGTGTGAAGCCTTGCTTTTCATCCTCAGCATCATGGGTGGAAAAAAGCCCTCCGATCATTTCATTAAGAATGATGGAGTAAGAAAGCAAGTAAAGACTGTAACTATTGCAATGGTCCATATAGAAATAATATAATCCGGAGACTATGCTAAGGAGGTTCATAAGGTTTTTTTTAATTTATTTAATACTAACTTCATTAATTACTCAATGTGCAGCTATACCCACATTTTCACTATGTCAGAGGCTGGGAGAGAATTAAAAGTATTATAGGTCTGTTTTCTAACTGTATAAACATATTTTGTGAGAGAGAAAAATAGTAAGCAAGTATAAGAGTTGTATAGTTAAGAAAGAAGTGTGTTTTTTATTTTTTTTTATTAAGGAACTATGGAGTGCACTATGAGGAGAAACCGTGCTTTTAGACATTGGTCAGGAAGGCTTCTGTGAAGAGACACTTAAGTGGCTCTAAGACATGTGAGAAGAGGCAGCTATGGATAAAAAGAGCATTTCAAGTGGAAGCAGCATATGACAAAACACTGTACCAAAGAAATGTGGCATATTCCAAGAGTAAGATGAGAGTTTAATGAGACCAAAGGGCAGGTGCTGAGGTAAAAGGCAGAGAGCTGCCAAGGGATAGAGGAATTTGAAGCCACCATAATGGTGTGGATCTAGAATATGCCCCCAGATCTCTTTTAAAGGCAATGCCTAGAGATGGGCATCTTGGGAAGTGACTGAATAATGAAGGCACTGACTTCATCAGTGGATTAATCCACTTAGTGAATTAATAATTTGATTGGACTACTGGAAAGAAGTGGTAATTTTAGGCAGGTGGAGGATCATTGGAGGAAGTAGGTCACTGGGGATATTCTCTTGGAGACTATATAGTTTCCCTGGCCCTCTTTCTACTTCTTCGTTTCTCTGCCCCCCTCCTCCTGCCTCTCTCTCTCTCTCTCTCTCTCTCTCTCTCTCTCTCTCTCTCCTTCCTGGCTGCCTTAAGAGGAGCAGCTTTCCTCCTTCATGCCCTGACACCATGTGTTCTGTTTCACCTCTGGCCAAAAGCTACAGAGCCAGTTGACCATGGACTGAGTCCCCTGAAACGTTTGGTGATCAACAATAAGTATTTCCTCCTTTAAGTTGATCTTCTCAGATAGTTTTCGCAGTAATGCAAAGCTGACTAACATAGCTATGGTAAGGAATTTGTTCTAAACACAACTGGCAGCCATTCTAAAGGATTCTTACCTGAAGTCTGTCCTTGTAGATGTGTGAATAGAATTCCAGCTGTCCTTAACTTGAATGAGTGAACACTGTATCTTTATTTTCAATAACCTCAAAATAAAGTTAACCAAATAATTGTAATATTTGAAAAATATATGACTTTATCATGGAAATAGAACACATATATTTTCATGCCACTTTATCATTTTGCAGATCTCAACATAACACCTATGCTTATCATCACCATATACATATGATTGTTATCCAAATGCTACTAAATTTTGTTTAATGTGTCAAAATAATCCCTTATTATTTTACAAATTAGTTCTTTAAAAAAAGAGTTTGTTAGACAGATTCTAGCAGTTTTCTTTTTAATTTTATTTTTTATTACACACTTTAAACTATTATTCTGAGAAGGGACTGAAAGCCTTCCCAGGGCAACCTACAACAGAAATTAAAATTTATTAAGTGTCTCTGCACTGTTTTAGACAGGGAAGTGACATAATCGGGTTTGAAGGTTTAGGAAACAATTTTACTTTTATGTGGTGTGGAGATTGAAGGAAATGGTGAACTTGGGAAGTCAGTGAGGTGGCTGAGTTTAGGATAATTGCAGTGAAAATGCAGAGTTGCACAGAATTGAGATTCTGAAACTGAATAAGGAGGAGAAGTGAATCATCAGAACTAATGATGATTCAAGGTTTGAAACTTATTCCAAATGTGAGTGCTCACAACATTGCTCGGAAAGGGAACCAGGAAGAGAAAACTACAGGATTAGTGAAAAATTCCAAGAGTACCTTCACTTTCAAATGCTGAGTCTGACATCCTATTAGTTATCTAAGTGAAGCTATTGAATAGAAATTAACTGTACATAAATGTACGAGCCAGGTCTATGAAAATATTTTGGAAGAAAACTAATGAGTAAGGTATAGATTTCTTAACTACAACAGCAAAATCACAAACAAAGAAGAAAAGGTTGTCTTTGTCAACCTTTAAAACTTTAGTATTTGGAAGGCACCATTAATAAAATGAAGAAATAAGCCACAGACTGGGATTTGATAAGGAATAAAGATCTATCATAACTCAATCATAAAATATTCCTTAAAAATGAGCAGAACATTTGACTAGGCACTCATCAGAGTTCTACAAAGAGCCAATAAGCACTTGAAACAATGCTCCAAATGATGAGTTATTAGGGAAATACAAACTAAAGACACAATAGGGACCACTGCACACCCACAGGAATGGCGAAAGTAAAAAAGACAAGTTATAAAATGTGTTGGCATGACTGGAGAAATTAAAATCCTCATATATTGTTGGTGGGAATGTGAAACAGTTTTTTAGAATGCAAATATACAATTATCGTATGATCCAGCATTTCCACTCCAAGGTGCATACCCAAAAGAAGAGAGCACATATGTGCACACAACTTGTTTGCAAATACTCATAGCAACACAATACAGAATGGCCAAAAAGAGAGAAAGTGTCCATCAACTGGTGAATGAATAAGCAACATATGGTATATGAATAAAATAAAATCTTATTTTGCAACAAAAATGAAGCATTGACACATGTTAAAACTGGGATTAACCTAAATGATATAGGCTAAGTGAAAGAAGCCAGTCACCAAAGACCATCTATTATCTGATTCCATTTGTTTTAAAAGTCCACAAAAAGTAAACCAATAAATAAATTAGTTGTTTCTTGGAAATACATGGGAGAAGAGGTATTGGTTAGAATTGGATTTGGAATATTTTGGGGTAAAGGTGATGGATTCTGAAATTAGATTTTAATGAGAATTTCAAAACTGTACACCTATTAATGTCATTGAATTGTACATTTAAATATTTAAATAGAATAAATTTTACAGTATTCATATTTTACCACAGCAAATCTTTTAAAAGAAGTTAATTATATGAACAGGAATCCAGCTCTAGGCTGGATATCTAAACATGCAGTTTTCTGCGTGTAATAGTGTATCAGTCAGAATCCAGTCAGTAAAATGGTACCAACATTGGTAATTTTAAACAGAGGAAATCTAATAGGTTACATCAGTAAAACCAGAACTTGGAGAAACAGTATCCCCCTGGTTGCACTAATGTAAGATGAGATTGATTTTGAGAATGACCAAAGTTATCTGAAGTCTAAGGCAAACTGAATTTCTAGGGTGTTGTAATGGGTTAACAATACAAAAACTTATAGTAGTACCTGGCAAAGTATTAACTTCCAATTAATCACAGTAACGTTCTTACCATGGATAGAAAATATAAGTTTGAAAAGCCACTGCCGAATTCTGGGAATACATCTAAACTCACAGGAAGAAAATGTGTTTCCTGATGTGGCATGTACCACAGCAGGTTCTAGGGACATGGTGATGTTTCATTCACCAAAACTATCTTAGGTTTATTTTTTTGTGCATGTAGTACTGGGAATTGAACCAAGGGTCATTCTACCTCTGAGTTATACCCCTAGCCCTATTTTATTTTTATTTTGAAGCAGAATCTCGCTAGGTTGATGAGAGTTTCACTACTTGCTGAGGCTGTCCTCGAACCTGCAATGCTCCTGTCTCAGCCTCCCAAATACTAGGATTACAGGCATGCAGGTTTAATTTTTGACACCACATTTATAGTTTTTTTTTTTTCAGGTGACAGTATGTCTTCTATTCTCCTGTCGTATCTGAAGTATAAGAGCAACAGACCTTTCCTGTGGCCTAAGACTTTGCCGCTAGTAGGTAGTGTTTGGGGCACAAGGGAAAAAACAAAATCACACAGACCATTGTCTGAGAGACATATAGGGCCAAGCTTCACTTAATTTATTAAATCATCAAATGCCTTCCTGCTATAGATAAGTTTGTTTATACTTTTCACTTATTAGTGTAAAGAATATGTCATTAGTGGAAAGAATGATTTATGATTATAAGAGGCAGAGTAATTAATATGTGCACATAGTGTAAAGTAAATATTTGAGGCATTCTTTTTCTCTTAGGTTTAAAGAAACAAGCCATAGTAGTCTCTTAATTAGCCTTGTCCCTCACTCCCATTATTGTCAAATGATCTATTGCAACAAAAATATTCATGTATTTATTTGAGAGCTTTGGAAAAGTCTTAAGCCTAAGTATTGCCAAATAGAGTTTAATAAGAGAGTGTTTTTTAAATAATCCATCTCATTTCTTGTTATGAGAGATCTGACAAGTGAGAGAAGGTTGCTACTGCACTGAATTCTTTCAAAGAACTTTCCAAGAAGGAATGCAAACCTCTTTGTAATCTGAAATGCTTAGTTCAGCGATTTAAAATCTTTTGTGTCAGGTTGCTAGGTATAGTGTGAGCTTTTGATAGGGGAGAAACACATTTTTCTTTTGTTTGGAAGCTATTCTAATTTTTGATGCCAGATTTAAAGCAATTTACAACTTCCCCATGAGAGAATAAGGTTGGGTATGGGGTTGGAATTCTTTGTCAATATCTTTAAGATAGTCGAATGGGAGATGCTCTTTCCGTTTTCACATCGTTCAATGCCCCATTTCCCTATATTGTCACAGTTTATTTTCTTCAAGTCCACAAATGGGATTCTGTGTGTGGCGGATGCTGTGGCATGCCACCAAGATGTCCCTGCAGGAATGAGGAATGTATTCTTCTGTCTTCTGGGAGCACTATGAGAAGATGACCTTTGCTGCCACCTGCTTGGGGACCGCTCAGCTGAATGAAGCAGTCTGCACAGATGGCGATCAGGCTGCATCTGATAATAGATTTCCACAAGGAGAGGACCCATCACCACTATGTGAGAGGACTCTCAGAAACTGTGCACAGGTCAGCTGTGTCCTTCAATGTGGCTGCGTCCCAGCTTGACTTCTCCCTGTGTCCAGTCCTGTTCCCCTCCTCTCCCTCACGCATGAGGGTGTTGACCCAGCACAGCCCCATCAATACCCTGAGTGCAGAACCAGCTTCCCAAGAATCCCAACTGCGATACTCAGCCTGCGTGCTGTGTACACATGTTAATGTTTAGAGCTATCGGCTTTATGATTTACGTACATATTTTCCTGAAGAAATGCACATAAAAAATGAACAAACTGAGGAACCCCCATACTCTTTTCCATAATGGCTCTTCTACCTTACATTTGTTTTTGTTTTTTTGTTTTTTTGTTGTTTTTTTTTTTTTGCGGTATCAGGGATTGAACCCAGGGGCGTTCTACCTCCGCGCTACACTCCCGGCCCTATTTTTTATACTTTTTTTTTGAAACCAGGTCTCACGAAGTTGCGGAGGGCCTCGCTAAGGAGAGAGAGAGAGAGAGAGAGAGAGAGAGAGACAGGGAGAGAGAGAGTGAGAGCTGAGGCTGACTGCGAACCCAGATCCTCCGGTCTCCGCCTCCCAAAGTACTGGGATTACAAGCGTGTGCCACCATGCCCGGCATTCTACTTTACATTTGTACAAACGGCGTGCAAGTGTTCCTCTCTTTCCACATCTTTTCCAACACATTTTTTATCCTTCGTGGTAATAGCCATTCTAACATGAGTGAGGTGATAATCTCACTGTGATTTTGATTCGTATCTCCCTGATGAATAGTGGCGGTGTGCATTTATTTTGTTTTTCATATGCCTGTTGGCCATTTGTATGTCTTCTTTGGAGAAATATCTATTCATGTCTTTTGCCAATTTTTAAATTGGGTTATTTGTCTTCCTGCCACTGATTGGTTTGAGTTTCTTACATAAAGGGGAGTTTAACCCCTTGTCAGTTATAGAGTTTGCAAATACAAATATTTTCTCCCATTCTGGAATTGAAAAATGTTGATCCCATAGAAGTAGATAATAGATTGGTGTTTACAGAGTCTGAGGTGGATGGGAGTGAGATAGGGATATGTTCTTCAAAAAATATATCATAAGATAGGAATAATAAGTCCAAGATATCTATTCTAAAGCATGGTGACTGTAATTTATGACAATAGGTTGTATAATTTAAACACATTTGTTAGTTAGCTAGAATTAACCATTCCACACATACTATATATGTGTGTGTGTGTGTGTGTGTGTGTGTGTGTACATACTATAGATATATTCAGAAAATAATGTTGAAAATGACAAATACATAAACTTTCATCTATCAAAATAAAAAAATGAGAAAGAAAAAGTGAACAAATTATGATGGTGTAGCTCAATGACTTTTTATCAAGTTCATACTCCACTATAAACAGTATCCAGAAGACCCAACCAAACACATCTGGCTCCTTAGGATCCCTTCTTCACCTTACTTTTCTCAACAGAAGTTGCTACTGTGACTTCTAACAAAATAGACAATTCCATTTGCTTGTGAACTTGATACACATAAAATGTTAGAATTTGTGCACTGTTTCTTCTGTGCTTCCTTCTGCTCCACATTAGGTTTGTGAAATCCCTCCATATTGTTGCCTGTAGTTTAATCCTTTCAATGAAATTATTTTTCTCTTTAGCCTTTATGGTGGGTGTGTGATAGTATCACATTATATTTTAATTTGCATTATACCAATAGACATGAAAAAACATCCTGTAATATATCAATTGGCTACTGGATATCTTATTTTGTGAAATGCATATGCAAAGCTTTTATTAGTTATTTTTAAATTCCATTGATTGCTTTTTTCTGTCCAATTTTAAAGAGCCATATATTTTATATTTAAATTATTATTGAATATAATAATATATCTCCTTTCATGTTGTGGTTTATATTTTTACTCAGTGGTGACTTTAATGTGTGAACAGAGTTCTTAACTTTAACATAATTGAATCATATTTTAAATTATGGTTAGTAATTTTTGTCTTATTTAGGAAAATTTTGCTATCTAAAGGACATCAAAATATTATCCCATTTTTTGTTCAAAACTTTTATATTATTTATCTTTAATATATAAATCAATATTAACTCTGGATGTATTGTTGGTGGTGGTGGTGGTGATGTATGTGTGTAAAGTTGAGTAAATGTTCAATTTTCACGAATGTCATAAATTGGGAGACTGTATAAAGGTGGATCTGATTCCAGACCCCTTAGTCTATTTTATTAGTATATTTATCTGCACTGAATCACAACCAATCTCTTATAAATACTGTAGCTTTATTATAAGTCTTGATATATTTTAGTGTAAGCCATGTAACTTTTTAATTAAGATATCTTGAATGTTTTGGAAATTTGTAATTCTATGTTTCTTTTGGATCTAGATTTTTCAATTTCCCCAAGAAAAGAAACACTTATTGAATTTAGATTGGATAGATTGACTCATTAGATCAATTTAGGGAGAATAGACATCCTTACAATAGTGAGTCTTCCAATCCAAGAATGAAGGGAAATCTTTTCTTTTATTTAGATTTTGAAAAATTGCCTTCAAGTATAATTGCAGTATTTTTAGATTTAGTCTTTGTTAAGTTTTTTGAAGCTGTTTCAAATGGCATCACTTTTAGAATTTGATTTTTCTGCTTCTTTGTTTCTGGTACGTAGTTGAATTTTTTTTCCTACTGACATTGTATCTAACTACTTGTTAGTTTCAACTAATGAATTCAACATTTTGCCTCCAGACACCGTTTTCCCCCAGATTTATGGAGGAGAGAATAATAAATAAAATTTGTATATATTTACAGTATATAGTGTGTTGTTTGATGTATGTATGTTGTTTGATGTTAGTGCAAAACTATTACTAAAATCAAGATAATTAAATATCTACCACCTGACATAGTTATCTTTTTTGTGTGTGGTGAGAAGATTTAATGGGGTGGGATGCAGAAGGAAATACATCAAGTGATGTGTGTTTGCATGTTTGTATCGCCTTAAACCTCATATGAGAACAGGTATCCTCTGCTCTGCCCTTCTCTGATGATTTTTCTGTCTTAGAGACAACCAACTGTGCACTATACCACTGAAACCATGAGTCAAAGCAACACTCTCTTTCTCTTAGTTGTTCTTGTCAGGTGCTTTGGTGACAGTGAGGAAAATCTGACTGATATGGTGCATATGCGTGTGTTATGGCTGGGCTGGATACATGTATGGCAATTTCTATCGAATTCAATTTTGAGCATAGCGTGCCATGCAGTGCAGGGATGAGGTAGGTGCAACTTGTTGTTTGCTGGAGCCAAAAATGTGATACCTTGTCTAGGCATGGGAAAAGGAGTAAAAGGATAAGGGCAATGCCTCTGCCAATATTCTCATTGCTATAATCCAAATGACTGACCACACAACTTAGAGGAAGGAAGATTTATTTGCTCACAGTTTTCTGGAGATTCTGGGTTCAGTCCATGTGAGGCCAGGGTCTGAAGCTCAAGGCATGATGGAGGGAATCAGAGAGAGTTAGAGCTTAAAGCTCTGTTCCCATGTCATGAAGACTGGAAGCAGAGAGAAGCAAGGAGAGGAAGAAGGTCATATAATCTCCAAGGTCACACTCCTAACAGACACTCCTTAGCAACCAAGCAGTACTTGCCACATTGCCACCTTGTTTCCATGAGGGCTCGGGGGACATTCTAAATCCAAATCATTACACTCCACCCCTGGTCCTCTAGACCTCACAACCACCTCAGAGTGCAAAATGTATTTAGTCCATTTCCAATACTTCCAGTCTTAACAATTCCAGCATCACTCAAAAGTTCTAAATCCAAAGTCTCCTCTGAGATTCAAGGTAAATTCTTGGTTGAGAGCCCCTGTAAAAACAAAAAATCAAGTTACATATATCCAATATTCGATAGCACGGAGTAAACATTTGCATTCAAAAAAGGAGGTATAGGACCATAAGAAGAAGGAATGGAACCAAAAGGTTATTGAAATCTGGCAGGGCAAACATTCAATCCTGCAGCTCCATTTCTGGCATCTGGGGCACATGGTGGTGAGATAGGATCTGCAAGGGGCCTTGGCAGCCCCACTCCTGTGGCATGGTTGATTGGAACGGGCAGCATACTAACTTCCACCCTTGCTCCTTGCTCCATGGCTCACAGTTTGCAGCCTGTCTTTGAAGTCATTCCATGTTTCTTTCTGGCATTTCTAAATTGCAGGGGTTTCCCTTGCAAACTTGGCTTCACTCTCACGGCTTCACAAATTGCCTCATTTGAGCCTGCTTTCTATTTCCTTCTTATGAAAGTATTATCAACATTGTACAAATGTAGATCTAGATAGGATATTAGCAGTCATAAACATGGTATTCCTTTTATGAATCTTATAAAAGCAGAGATACATAACATTAATTTGCTAAATATAAGCTACTGTATAGTGTAGTAACAGTGATGCAACGATTTTTTTCTGCTGTCTGGTCCAAAAATTTTGCTTTCTACCACCCAGATTTCCTCCAAATAGTATTATGACATACATCATCTTTACTTTTAGCCCACACATGCCTACTTTTTCCTTTTTGGTTTAAATCCAAGCCCTGTTGTTTAACAGTCCACAGTTGGACTCCTTCATAATGCTTTCTGTTTGCTCATTCCTTTTCTGTGTGTTAAAAAATACCTAATTGAAAGCAGAGTTCTTACTGATTGAGGTAGATGGCAGGAACAGATATAGAAGAGTATCTCCAAAAGAAAATATTTTTATTTTTGTGTATATTCTGTTGGGTAAGTATGGAAGAAATATGCCACATAAAAAAATCCAACTTCAACCACAGTTTTATTTATAATCCTAGTTTTATACAGCACAACATTGACTACGTCAGCACTCTCACTACATAAACCAAACACCTGACCATGTAATTTAGAAGAAGGAAGATTTATTTGATCATGGTTTTCCTTGGAGATTGTGGGGTTCAGTTCACGTGAGGCCAAGGACTGTGGATCTTAGCACATGGTGGCAGTAAGACTTAGACTATTTAAGAATAAAAACAAATGGACATGACTGCTCCAATATAAGTTCTTTATGAAGACAGGATGTGGACCAGATGTGGCCTGCAGGTTGCAGTTTGCCAACCCTTAGCTACAACATTTCATAGACTTTTTTCTTTAGTAAGTAGTGTATAATATTTTTTTGTGTGTGTGGTACTGGGGATTGAACCCAGGTGCATTCTATCTGCAAGCTCCACCCTAGCCCTACTTTTTATTCTTTATTTTGAAACAGGGACTCACTAAGTTGTGGAGGACCTCACTAAGAAGCTGAGGCTGGCTTTGAACTTGCGATCCTCCTGTCTCAGGCTCCAAGTACTGGGATTACAAGTGTGTGCCACCACGCCTGGCAGTAGTGTATAATTTCAAGTAGAAGAATCTAGTACATTGCATTCATCCAAAGTATGTGCTGTCTGGATAGTGCCCATTGCATCTATTTGAGAATCTCACCTTTGTTCTCCCTGCCCTAAACATCACCTATCCCAGGAATAAGCAAGGGTTTCACAACAACTCTCAGTTGTCCTGGTAAGCTTTGAACCTTCAATCACCCATCTGTGCCTTCCAAGTACTGGGATTACAGTCATGCACCACCACATACAGTTATGCTTCCTCCTTTCTTAAAAAGGCAAATTTGTGCTGCACACCTGTAATTCCAGTACTTGGAAGGCTGAGACTGGAGGATTGCAGGTTCAAGGTAAGCCTCAGCAACATAGTGAGGACCTCAGAAACGTAGTAAGAAACTTTGTTATTTTATAGTGAAATCAGGCCTGAGGTATAGGTCAGAGGTAGAATGTCCCTAATTTCAACCCTCAGAAACATACACACACACACACACACACACACACACACACACACATACACACAAAATTCTTCTTTTCAGAATTTTGCCAAACATTGCAGAACCACAACACCCTCATGTGAGAGGTCCTCCTTTGCACGATTTTGACAAGTGGATAGGAGCTTTATATTTGTTGTCTTATTGAGTTCACCCCTCTAAAGTCCTTTCTGAGGTGGTCCTGGTGGCGCATGCCTGTAGTTCTAGTACTTGGAAGAATAAGACAGGAGGATCTCAGATTCCAGGCTAGCCTCAGCGACTTCACCAGACCATGAGCAACTTGGCAAGACATTGGTTCAAAATAAATTTAAAAGAGAGCTATGGGTACAGTTTGGAGGTTGAAGCCTCCTGAATTCAATCCCCAATACATACATACATACATACATAATATTTTCTCAGTTGGTCTGTGTATCAAACCCTGGGGATAATCCCCACCTGGTCAGAGAAGCACCTGATCTGAAGTTGCAAGATACAGGTTTTTGGTTATGAATGCATGGTTATTAAATTGCTTAGATTTTTGTGGGTTGGGGGTAGTTCAAAATTTTTGAGTCGTTGAAATTGTCCACATGTATACTACAGTTTGATGACTCTGAACTACTTTTCAGGATGCTTACCTTGCTATGACTGACATACTTTTGTATTTATAGTTCAATTAATGATATATTTTTGCATCAACAATTTGAGGAGGGTGACAGGTGGTGTGTGCAAGCCTCCAAACCCTATGCAGCCAACCTCTCTATTCTTAGCTACTGCTACATCCCCTGTTGGCTTTTAAATCTCATGAGAGTTGTGGTAAAGGTGTCCTTCAAATAGAAAATATAGCCTCTCCTCATTTCTCCTCATTTCATAGGCTCCATGTTTTATATCAGTTGTTGTACTTTCTATACTTCCTTACTAGGGTTTATTGATAATGGTTGTGAATAGGCTGAAATAGCAGGAGATGATGAGGTTTATGGATGATAGAACAGGATCTTCTAGAGGGAAAGGAAGGACTGACAAGGCCTTTGAGGTTTAAGCTTCTGCTAGTGGTCATCTGGAGAATCATTTTGCTACTTAGTTATTTAGGTTTATGGCTGAGCATAGCAGGGTATCTAATCCCAGTTTGAAACTTAGCTATCGTGTACTCAAATAAATTAAGGTTTTTATATTTAATTTCTTCTTTATATTATAATCTTCTAAACCCAGTGACTGGAGAGCCTGTGGTAGGAGGATCACAAAGTTGAGGCCATCCTTGGCAACTCAGCGAGACCCTTTTTGAAAATAATAAATGACAGAACTGGAGATGCATCTCATTGATAGTGTGCACTGGGTTCAGTCCTTAGTACCAAAAAAGAGGGAAAAGAGGAGAAAGGTTGATTTAGGCTCATACTTTCTGAGGTGTCTGTCCATGGTGGCTGGCCTCTGATGGGCCTCTGGCAAGACAGAACAGCATGACGGGAGCACCTGGTAGAGAAAAGCTGCTAAACTCCTGGAAGCCAGGAGGAAGGGGGTGAAGACAGGAGTCGGGGACAGAATGACAAAATGTGCCCTTCAAGGTTACATCCCCAATGATGTTCTTCCTACAATGAGGCCTCACCTCCTAAGGTTTCTACCACCTCCCAGTAGCCCATGAAACCATGGTGCATTATACACCCTCATAGTCCACTCATGTCATCAGAGTCCAGTCCCTCCCCAAGGTCCTGCCTCTGAGCTCAGCTGCACTGGGGCCCAAGGCCATTATTGAGTTATGAATCCATGACTTAACACAGTGCAGTCAGTGCCAGCCCCAGGGTCAAGTGATTCTGAATTCATATCCATCCTCTGCGTCTTCCTCTATATGGCACTGTGGACCTAACACCGAATTGTGCAAGCCTCAGAGTTCACACTCATTCAACAATCTTTACTGAGCAGCTACTCTGTGCATGACTTTGTGCTAACCACTAAGGGCACACAAAACAATGAGATGCAGGGAATCTCTGCCACATACAATGATGAGAGCCAGGATTGTATTCTTGAGGGCAGGTGACTGATGGTGGCAGGTGATGGCAGAGTTTGTGACACATAGAAACATTAAGTTAGCCTCTATTTCCTTCTCCATTTGTTTTCCCAGCCCTACCAGAGCCTCTAGAGTCTCAGTCCCTTGAACTCTGAGTCAGGCATTGAGGAAACCCATGTTAGTCCCTAAAGAAAATACTATTCCTGGGTGCAGAGTGCTCCTCTTTGGCCTCCTTGTACTTCCTCACAGGCACAGTGTTTGGGAGAGTGAGGACTCGGAACCAGGGTACAAGAGGAGGACCTCCACAGAACACTCACCTTCCCTGAGGCTCAGTTCCCTCCTCTGGAAAATAGAAACAAGAACACCCAGCTCACAGTGTGTCCCTGATCTACCTCGGCCTGGCTTTGCATCTGTTCCTGCTCCGTCACTGGGCGCCTCACACTCAGGCCTCTGTCACCTCTATCCCTCATTGCTCCTTGATAACCAGGGCCTTTGTCCTTGCTTTTGCAAAACTCTACCTACAACATGCTCCCTGAGGTCCTACCAGGGCCGGACACTTTCCCTCTGTTAGTGCTTTGGGATCCTGTTCCCTGTTCATTCTGCTCCTCCCTGCCTTCATGGGAGTATTAAGCAATTCCGGAATAGGGAGGACCGCCTTTGCTCATTCTGGTGTTTGTGCTCTACATGTCATAGCTTTGTGGCACCTTGTTTCCTGCATGATTACGTTCTTTCCTATTTAGATGAGTTTTATAGTGAAACATTTTAATTTCCGTTCCTTTCCTTTGGGGTATAATGCAGAGCTATGTCCTTGGGGTTCCCCTGTGAGTTCTATTAATTTCTGAAAGTGATACCACTCTGATGGTAAATTATAACAGCATAACCCCAATACCATGCCACAGGCTGCTCCCATAAGGCCCCAGACCCATCCCGCCTCAGTTACTGATGTCAAAAGTTACATGTGTATGTTTGATGTGTTCCATAACATAAACTAATAATTGGGGGTTTTTGCTAAATTAGTCTCTTCAACCATGTAGAAAACAAAGAAGCACAAGCTTTTTTGCCTGTTATGGATTTACTTTTACCAGAGATATGTCTTTCTCCATCCAGCTCTGATATCTGTCTAATGTCCAATGTAAACCTGAAGGACTCCCCTTGCTCAGGGCACATCTAGTGGTGACCAACTCCCTGGGCTTTTGCTTATCTGGTGCTGTTGTCTGAATGCATGTGTCCCTCCAAAATTCCTGTTGTAACTTCAATCCCAATGAAATAGTATTGACACTCAGGGCGCAGTGCCAGTCCATGAGACTCTGACTTCATGGATGGGTTGAGTGCCTTTACAAAAGACCGGTTGTACAGCAGGCACAAGGCCCGGGTTTGATCTCAGACCTGAATTCACACACACTACAAGTATATTTATGAAGGCAAGGTAGAGCATGCCTGTAATCCTACCTACTTGGGAGACTAAGGCAGAAGGATCCCATGTTCAAGGCCAGACCAGGCAACATAGTGCTTTCCTGTGTAAAATAAAAAGGGCTGGAGATGTAGCTCAGCAGCTCAGCAGAGCATGCTTACCTAACATGGGCCAAGAGGCCCCATGCACATTGCTCAGTCCCCAGTAGTACACACACACACACACACACACACACACACACACACGTCAGTCATGGTGGTGCACACCTATAATCCCGGTACATGGGAGGCTGAGATAGGAGGATTGCAGATTCAAGTCCAGCCTCAGCGTTCAGCAACTTAGAAAGATCCAGCTTTAAAATTTTTAAAAAATGGGGCTGGGGTCATTGCTCAGAGGTAGAATGATGCTGACTTTAATCCGCAACACCAAAAATAAATACGTCAAATCACATCAAATCAAAATAAGGCAGAAAGGCTTGCACAGTGAGTTCAACCACTCAGCACCTTCCACCATGTGGGGACACAGCACCATGGTATAATGTTAAAAAGGGGAAAGAAACCTCCCTACACACCACCTCCTGGCACCTCGACCTGGACTTTCAGATTCCAGGACTGTGACAACTCAATTGCTGTTGATAAAAATTCCCCGGCGCTATGTTGGAGGTTACATCAGCATGAAGGGCCATGGCATCTGGGAACACATCCACTCTGCTCTTATGAGGATGACACTTTTCTTGGTCAATGGATTTCTGGCTGATCAACTGGCTGTGTCCCTCATCATTTGAACACCTCCACCTACTGCCTCATGGTGTTTCAGGGTTTCTGAAGAGATATCTGAGGACCCTATAAGGCAATGGTGGGAAAGCTCCCTTCCTCTCAGTGCCTTAGGTGTTAATCCTGTGGCCTAGTGTCTTAGGGAATAGAACCTGTTGTTATAGGATCGCGACATGAGTGAAGTGCTACCAACATTTTGACACCAACCATTCTAAGTAGATGGAAAAGGAGTTGAATATCTTTAGTGTAGTTATGTTGAGGTGTTCAAAACTAAAATTTATTGCAAATTTTTAGCTTCAAAATGAAAAGGTCAGGGAAACATCGCACATGATTTAATTTCTCTACAAGGAAATATCATTTTCCAAAACTCACTCAAGCAAACACCTTCTGAAGTCCTTTCTTATTCTGATTATTAAACTGGAAAGGTTTCTAGGGGCCCCGGAGTGAGATACTCACCATGGGTCACACCCAGCAGTGATTGGGCCATTCCTGGCTGTGACCTCACAGGAGCCATTGTGAGGGAACCCCCAAGGCCGGCTATAGTACATATATAAAATATATATATATTATAACTGCCATCAAAACTCAAACATGCTATTTATTGTCCTGCCTCACAGAGCATCAGAAACCTGTTCACTTTTTGTCTTCTTTTGAGACTGGGTCTCACTCTGTGCTCCAGGCTGGTCTTGGAATCCTGGAATTAACTGATCTTCCTGCCTTAGTCTCCAAGTAGCTGGAACTAGAAGCCCTCGTCACCATGCCTTGTTTGAAAACTGTTCCCTTTTTAAACTATGGCTTTGTCATGTGGATTTTTCAAAATTGGACAGGGGCTGGGTGCTGTGGCACATGCCTATGATCCCAGTACTTGAGAGGCTGAGAGATGAGGATCACAGGTTGGAGCCTCAGAAAAATAGTGAGTTGCTGTCTCAAATTAAAAAATAAAATAACGCTGGAGGTGTAGCTCAAAGTTGGAATGCCCAGGGTTCAATGCCCAGTAACACAATAAATAAATAAATAAATAAATAAATAAATATAAATAAATACATATGTGGATTAGCCAGCACTGAGGATTGTGAGAGCAGAGACACGATTGTCTATGACCCTGTAAGGGTGGAGACATGACCTTGTACATTTGTCCAGAATCACAGGACATGCAGCACCAAGGATGAACCCTAAAGTAAACCACAGACATTGAGCGTCTGGGACTCCATGGGGTCGATGTGACAGATGGACCACTCTGGGTGGGATATTAATGGTGGCGGGGGTCTCGCTTGGGGGCAGGAAGTAAATAGCAATTCTAACTTTCTACTTTCTGCTCACTTTTGCTGTGCACCTACAACTCCTCTAAAAAGTGAAAAGGCCTATTAGAGATTGACTTCACCGTACATTTCTTTTTATTTTTGGTGTGGTGGTTAGAAGCTGAGCCAGGCCTGCGGCACCCCGGCATACTGCGCCCCGGAGCTGTACGAGGGCGCAGAGTATGACGGGCCCGCGGTGGACGCGTGGGCCCTGGGGGTCACCCTCTACCACATGCTCGCGGGGCGCCTCCCGTTCGACGGATGGAACGTGTGGGAGCTGGTGGAGCAGATCCTGGAAGCAAGGTACGACATGCCTGCCCACGTCTCCACCGAAGCCCGGAGCCTCCTCGGCTGGCTGCTGACCAAGGACCCCGCCGAGAGGGCCACGGTGCAGCAAGTGTTGGGGCACCCGTGGATGACCCAGGGGGAGGAGGAGTCCCCCCACATTCCAGGCAGCCAGTGTCCGCCCTCCCCAACCCTGCCATACTGAGGACAATGTTCGAGATGGGGTTTGATCTTAGGGACACCTGCGTATCTCTGAGACAGAGGAAGTTTGACGAGGGCATGGCGACCTACCTCCTCCTCCAGTACCAGCTGACCCAGGGGTCCTGCTGCACAGTGTTTGTTCAGGCGGCTCACCCGAGGCTCAGGCCTCACCTGTGCCCCCCACCGCCCCCACCTAGGAGAAGATCCAGTGATCCTGCCCTGGGCCCCGGCCCCTGCCCGCCCTCTCAGCCTCAGCTGACCGAGGACCAGGGGTCAGGGCGCAAGGGGGGCAGAGGAGCCAGCCTGACGGCCATCGCCCTGTACAGCCTGAAGATGACGCCCCCCACCGCTCCCTGCGATGCCCCCCAGCATGCCCCTGAGCCCCCCACGCCCAGCCCCTGCGTCACAAGCCATGTGGACCAGCCAGAGAGCAGCCCCGCCAGCCGGTGGGGCTGGAAGAAGTTCACCAGGACCATTGCCAAGTGGCTGTTGAAATGCTCCTGCCTGACAACCCCCGAGACAGGGCCTCCCGCCTTCCACAATAAAGTGTCCCCAGAGAAAGCTGTCCAGAAGCGCCGGAGATTCTTCCAAAGGAAGATGGCACCTGTGAGGACACCAGACAGCAAGGCCGTCCAAACCAAGTAGGTGGGGAGGCTGGCGTTTCCTTTCCCATGGGGTTTTATTATGTCATCTCCTGTAGACCAGTCGACTGTATGCATTTAAGGGGTGCTGTGATGGTTAGATCAATCTAGACACCGTGTGCTGATTGCCTCTTGCTAATTCATGTCTCTCAGCTAGGTGGGTTCTGCCCTCACCGTGTGGACATTGGCCTGACCTGGACTGGAACAGCTGCACGTGGACATGAGGTGCTCAAGCTGCCTCCCGCTTCTCCATATGGGATTCCTGTCCCCAGGACACCTGGAGTCGCAGGGCACGAGAGGACCCCTCGGCTCTCACCCGGGAGAAAGCTCAGAGATGGTTTCTCCTGGACATTTCCCCTTCCCCTGTTTATTATCCACCTTATAATAAAATTGATGTTGTTGAAGATGATCACAGATGTCCATCTGTTTTGCATCCTCCTTGCACAGAATCCAGGGTGGGCGCACTTCAGTTTGTGCAGCGGGTAGCAATGTAGCTCTGGAAGTTCATCCATAAACCTGAGGGGAAAAGGGACTTCAGAGACCTGAAGATGTCCCCAGTAGCAAAAATGATTCACAGTGTGGCTGAAGGGACAGGGCCGTGAGCTGCCTGTGGGGCAGGAAAGCAGACCCTGCGTGTGACAAAGTGACAGGGATGCTACCTGGTGACCTTTTCAGAACGACCACAGGGAACAGTAGGGGCTATCCCTCATCTTCATTCTGCTGAGACGTCTACAATAGCACAGGGAAGTCCTGTGGAACAGACTGTGTTGAGGTCTGGAAGTGGCGTGGTGCAGTCCCCAGAGTGTCTTGGGGACACTTAGCTGCCAGTTCCCTTGCCATATCTTCCTGATATTTTCTCCTTTTTAGAGCAGTGGCATGGGACAGTCCCTTTGAAAGGCGGAATCAGTTATGGCCTGCAGTAATTCCAAGTTTCCATGGGGAGCTGAGCAGGGGCCCAGATGTCCTTGAGGTCAGAGGGGAGGATGTGTGACTGGTGGCAGGAAGGGGCAGTTTCCCAAGGCGAGTTCCGGTTCCCAGGTCCCGGTGTCTCCGTGGCAGGAAGGGGCAGTTTCCCAAGGCGAGTTCCGGTTCCCAGGTCCCGGTGTCTCCATGTCAGGCTGTGAACATGTGGTCGGAGAAACGCATCAGGGAGCATCCTCCTGGTTCCTAAGGACCCTGACCACACCTTACCCAGTGACAGTGGCCCTGGCTCGGCCTCACATGGCCCTGGACTCTCGTCCTGGAGTTCCTCCAAGGCCACCATCTTTCCCCTTACAGGGTGACAGCTGTTTGCAGGAATGGCCCCCAGGCTTCAGCAGTGTTGGCCACTGAGACCCCTGTTTTCAGGGTAAGTTCTTTATGTTGGAGTCAATACACTGTCCCTTTAATAGCCTTTCGTACACACCCAGTGTTGCTCTCCTACCCCATGTCTGTTGGTGCCCAGCATCTGTCCCACAGATTTGGGGGCTGGGGGCACTGGCTACCGCTCTGCACCTTTGTGATCAGTGACCCCGTGGCTTTGGGCTTCTGCGGTGGGTGAGGAGGATGGCGTAGGTCCATGAAGAGGTTCCAGGTGCTGTGAGCCAGGAAGCTGAGGAGGATGAGTACCAGGAGGAGGCAGGTGGACTGGGGAGCACAGCATGAGCCAAGACAGGGAGGAGGGAGAGTTGGAAGGGATGAAGGCTCCGAACAGAGGTGAGACTGGACAATAGACAGCTCAGTCTCCTGCCATCGGTGCGACCTGGGCCCTTAGTCCTGTCCTGGGCCAGAATCCTTGCTAGAGGCTCAGAGGATGTGGCTGGATTGAGGGGATGCCCATAAGGCGGGGCTGATGCCAGGGGCTGGGGCCAGTTACTGGTGCAAGCCTGTAATCCCAGAATTTAGGAGACTGAGACTGAAGGGTCACAGGTTCAAGGCAAGCCTCAGCAACTTAGTGAGGCCATGTTTCAAAATAAATACAATAGGACTGGGGGAATAGCCGAGAAGTAGAATGCCACACACACACACACACACACACACACACACACACACTCACACACAAACACACACATTCTTCTGCTCAGGATTTGGGCAAACATTTCAGAGCCACAGCCCCCTCATCTTGGAGGCCTCTCCATTTGTGATTTTGCCAGCTGGGTAGGAGCTTTGTTTATTGTCTCATTGAATCCACCCCAATCCTTTGCAGTTAGATACTATGTTTATTCCCACTGTGTAGATGAGGATATGGAGGCCCAGAGAGGTTAAGTTCTTCACAGGCTCACACAGGTAGTAAGGGGCAGCCCCCTCTATCATGGAATCCACCGTCCCGCAGGTACCAAGGTGAGGGAGATGCGTGGGGACATGTTGCCATCACCAGCTGCTGCTTCTAGCCCTGTACCAGGATCCTTGGAAGGACAGGTTTACTGTTCCTGTTGTTAAAGTCTCTCCTGCGTGTCTTGGAGGCTGCTGTTGAGTGGGAAGGTGAGACAGACATGCTGACCACCAGCTAGGATACCAGGAAGAATGACACTTGTGCCACCAGGAGGCCAGGACCTCCACCCCTTTTTTTTGCGGTACTGGGGATTGAACCCAGGGGCGTTCTACCTCCGGGCTACACCCCCGGCACTATTTTTTATACTTTATTTTGAAACCGGGTCTCACGAAGTTGCGGAGGGCCTCACTAAGTAGAGAGAGAGAGAGAGAGAGAGAGAGAGAGAGAGAGAGAGCTGAGGC
>PVJS01028599.1:0-25391 GCA_004027185.1 Glis glis | reverse complement strand
GAGAGAGAGAGAGAGAGAGAGAGAGAGAGAGAGAGAGAGAGAGAAAGAGCTGAGGCTGGCCGCGAACCTGGATCCTCCGGTCTCCGCCTCCCAAAGTACTGGGATTACAAGCGTGCGCCACCACGCCTGGCCCCTAGCCCTTTTTTATTTGAAACATGGTCTTGATAAATTGCTGAGGGTCTTGCAAAGTTGCTGAGGTTGTCCTCAAACCTACAATCCTCCTGTTTTAGCCTCCCAAGAACTGGGATTGCAGGTGTGTGCCACCATGTCCGGCTAAACACACACACTTTTAAAACTGAAATGCATCTCATTTACGATTCCAAAGCATGCCGTTAGGGTGGGAGGTATACAAGGCTCTTATGAACAAAAAATCAACAGGCACAGAGAAGCCATGAAACTGAGGCTTAGAAAGTTTTCAAAATTGCCCAAGCTTACACATCCAGAAAACTTAATAAGTACAATTTAATCCTAAATCTTGTGTCTTCAAAGGCCCTTCTTACTCTAGCCTAACTGAGCCAATACAATCTTCTGCATGCAGTAGGCACATTGACTCAGGTTGGGGACTTGGATCGGCCATTGGATAACCAAAACCGAACACACAGACCTTCATAAGTACTCCTAAGACACAGGGACGCCTTGGGAAGAGCCCCCATGGTTGTTTGGTTTAAAGCAGAAAAGAATAATAAACCAACATCCCTTTTCACCATATCTTGTATCTTGAACTTCAAATATGGTATTGATGGTTTTCTCTTCAACTGCCCTATGGAAGATTGTCTTTAAGATTCTGGGCAGATTTGGTGGATGATATGAAAAAATCTATACGAGAGTCAAGCTCAGTTCATCTCCCAAACTGCTCATCTCTGTTTTCAGGTGTAAACCTCATCTGAAAAAATAGTTGCAATTAAAACAGGACCAAGGACAGGTGTGTGTGTGTGTGTGTGTGTGTGTGTGTGTGTGTGTGTGTGTTCCATCAACACATCTCATTTGTTGTTCTCTCTTTCATGTTGTGGAAATAGCCTTCTGGAATGTGAATGAACCTACCATATGACCCAGCTATACCACTCCTAGGTAACTACCCAAAGGGATTGAAACCAGACTACCATAGTAACATATGCATATCTGTGTTTATAGCAGCACAATTCACGATAGCCAAAATATGGAGTCAGCCTATGTGTACATCAACAGATGAATGGATTACAAAATTATGGGATATACACACAATGGAATTCTACTTAGCTATGAAGAAGAACAAAATTATGTCATTTGCAGGAAAATGGATAGAACTTGAGACTATTATGCTAAGTGAGATTAGTCAGTCACAAAAAGTGAAAGGTCAGATGTTTTCCCTTAGATGTGGAAGCTAGGGAGAAATTGGGACACAAAAGGGACTCCAGACAAAGGAGGAGAGACCCTAGTGGAGTGATGTAGGAGACCTACGGGAAGGAGGTGGATGTAGGGAGACTCGATGAAGGAATCACCTCAATGGACATGATGTACATACACAACGTTATCAATGCCAGTCTCAATGTCATGCATGGGGAGGGTGAGGGAGCAGGGCGGGAGGTGGGGAAGGGGGAAGTTCACCGAGCGCTGTGTGCATGTTTCTGAATTTCATCATAACATATGACTGCAATGCACCGATAAAAGTGGTACAAAAATGGCCTTCCGTATGGGGCCCCTTTCTGAGTCCTATTGGGTCATCTGCATTGAGTTCCTTTATCTCATGATAGGCTTGTGTTGCACACAACCCTTTTGATAAACCTAGCTCAAGCTGCCACAGAATTTATCACCTTGTACGAGCAAATTTCTAACTAGGGTAAGGGCCAGTTGGAGTGAGGGTCTTGAGTGTCATCAGGAATCCCTTTCTTCATCTCTCTTCTTTCGCTATGTTAGCTTTATCCTTTTGATGGCCTCCTCTATTTGTTGGCCTTGGAACTTATATCTTTATTTCCTCTGGGTCAGTTTGAAAAATGTGAAGGACAGGTAATGATTGGGCAGGCTTGGCTAGGTACCCATTCCTGACCAATGAAATACAGTCCAACACCTGGAGACTCTGTTCTCTCTGTGTCAGATGGTTGGAGCATGGGAAATGGCAGCTCTCTGAAAGAAGGAAGCTGGTATCACCATCCCAGAGGTAGAAACTGGACAGACAGAACAACTTCTACGATGATGACAATGACCTGCAAAAGGTAAGAGGAATCAGCCATGTTACATGCTCCTACTAAAACAATCACATTTTCTTCTTTTTAAGGAAACATTAATTTTGGAGCATGGTAAATGATGTCTTCCTCACCTTTGTACTTTCTGCAATGATTATCACAGTACTTACACTAAAGAGAGAAATAGGAAGAGAAAAAAGCAGGAGAGATGATGGATTCATCCACTGAGATAATCACATTGATTCTAGCCATTAACTCCCTCTTTAGGTTTTTCTTGGTTGTGTTGTTTCTTGTTCCCCTCGCTCAATCAAGAAGAGGCAAGTAAGGCTCTCGCATGCTCCTTTAGCCAAGGTCCCTGAAGCTGCCTGAGCACTGCATCATGGGTAAAGTTTGGGTTAAAGATAATTGTAAATATACTATTGATATTAACTGATGTTTTCCCAACATTGCAATAATGCGTGTTTTGTTTGTTGGAGAGTTTATTACTTTTTGATCAATAGAATGTGAGATTTGTGGGTGAAATTAGCATAGTGAATAACAATTAGGCAAAAAAATCAATGGCATTCAGACAAATACGGGACTTGAAAAAGTCCCATAGGCACACAACCTTCACACACATGTGTACACGCACACACACACACACACACACACACACACACACTTTTAAAACTGAAATGCATCTCAATTACAGTTCCAAAGCATGGGGTTAGGGTGAGAGGTAGACATGGCTCGTATGAACAAAAACACGAACAGGTACAGAGAAGCCATCTGCAGATTCTGCTCGTAGGGAACTTGAGATATTTGTATTCTGAAGAACCTGAAACATCAATATTCATTAATTCCATTTGCACTCTCTTTATTTTTAGCTTAACTAAGAGTCACTGAATCTCTCTTCTTCACTAGGTCTCTGTTGGGTGCCGGGGGTAAGAAATGAAGCAGGTAGAACTCTAGTGCTCCTATTGCCCCATTTCTATTTCTTTTCATCTTTCAGCATTAGTCCATGGGTGGCCAAAGAAATGCACTTACCTATGGTGTCATTAAAGAATAGCCAATTAAATTAGGAAAGACTCGAGCCGGGCGTGGTGGCGCATGCTTGTAATCCCAGTACTTGGGAGGCTGAGACCGGAGGATCCGGGTTCTCGGCCAGCCTCAGCTACTTAGTGTGGCCCTCTGCAACTTAGTGAGACCCTGTTTCAAAATAAAGAATAAAAAATAGGGCTGGGGGTGTAGCTTAGAGGTAGAATGCCCCTGGGTTCCATCCCCAGTACTGCAAAAAAAATTAAAATTAAAATTAGGAGAGACTCCAGAAGTCATATAATACGGTTCACTCCTAAGAATAGAACAGAAATCTCTGAAACTACAGTTTCTCCCCAATCCTTTGCTTGAATACTTCTAGTGACAGGGAACTCATTACCTCCAAAGGTAACTCATTTGTTGTGGCTCAGCTCTGAAGGTTAGAATGTGTTTTCTCACACTGGAGACGTCTGTTTCTCTGAAACTCTCTCATTCATTCTGCTTGTGCCTCTGGAGTCACAAAGACAGGAGAGGTAAGGCAGGGTACTGTGCTTAATTTATCATCTTGTAAGGTTATGGACCATTTCATGTATTTTATTCTTTAGAAAGAAATGGCCAATTATCACAGCAGTTTTGAGCCTCACTGTGTGGCAGGCACTAGGGTACGTACGTTGCATGTGTACATTATCTTGCTCACTCTTACAACAAGATTGTGAAGTAATTTCCATTATTAATTCCATATTACAGATGGGGAAACTGAGAGCTAATGAGTTTAATTGACATGTACCTCAAAGTGTTCGCAGTTCAGGATCCAAACCCAGAAAGTGTGATTCCAGAGCCTGTTCTTCCAAATACTGCTCTGTGTGAGTTTGTGGTCCTCACTAAAGGAAGCAAAAAATATGTATAAAATGCAAACACTTTTCAGTTTCAACCTTTGCATTGAAGGGCCAGGTTTCCCTCTGACTGTTGGATATGGTGTGGAGCAGACATCATAAAGGGACTCTCACTGGTCCGTTTGCAATTCTCTTCCCTTCTGCTCAGTGGACAGAAGAAGCCACGGGGGGTGGGGGTTAGAGAACAGGAAGAAGAGTTCACATTTATTTTACAGATTTATTTTTCTCAGGAGCTCAGAGAGTTTCATGCCATGTTTTACAGCTCTGCACATGTTGTATGTTGTCGGAGAGATGATCCTACAGTTCTGTGCAAGTCTTCCATTTGATGTATGAGCCATCTCTGATTCTTTATTGAAAGATGGCCACCTACCTGCAAAAGAGGACTTTCTGACCGTATCTGTATCCCAAGTCCCTGTCTAAGTGGAAGGCATTTCCAGGCTTTCTCAGGAATCACGGCCTATTGTCTGGGAACTTCTTGAAGGTGGCGGCCATGTCTCTTATCTCCTGAGACTCTGGCAAATGTGGTTCAGAGAAGTTACTAAGCATATATTTACTGGATTAAATACAATTACTGGAGCACAATAGAGTTCTGGGCTCTTACATAGTGTGGTGTAGCTAAGGAGTATTCCCTGAGAGTATTGGTAAAGTATATTTAGCTTAACACTCAGTCCCCCTGTGGACTCTGACGACTCTGACATCTGTGTATCCTGGTATTTGAGGATTCTGTGAAGTTCATTGCCATGTCTGAGAATCCTCACTATCTATCATCCTATCTGATAATTCCTTATGGAATATCTCTGTAGCTGAGAATTTCCTTCCCCTGCATGCCTGTTCAGAAATCAATGTTTAGAATAATGGTCCTGCTTGGCTCTGAATTGGGCTGGTTAATAACCATTGCTGGGGAAATCAATCAAATCTATGATATCTTATTACTTACACTAATTTAATCACAGGGAACGGATCACTGTTCCAGTTCAAAGGGCAAAGAGAGTGTGTATGCCTCTGTGTGTGTGTGTGTGTGTGTGTGTGTGTGTGTGTGTGTGTCAGAGAGAGAGAGAGAGAGAGAGAGGAGAAAAGGAGAAGGGATGGAGGGAGGAAGGAGAGAGTATCTTGTGCAAAGAAGGTAGAGAAACGCTAAAGGGAATGACCTATTACTATAAATCTCTACAACACATTATCAAAGGTAATACTCAGTTGAACTTTAATTTGTACCTAAAAGCATGCCACTTTTATTCCAATTTCATTCTGAGAATATTTGGTGTTTTGAATAATTGTCGAGATCAAAGAAGGCACTTTCTAATTCCCTAATCATACAAATTAACCGAGTTTGATCTTTCTTGCCATTGCTCGTGTGTGATTACCGCAGCCACCCCAGCTGGCTCAGTCCTAGGTGAACAATTAGATGACAGATGGGCAGGTCGGAGACTGTGAATGTGGGGGATCGATGATGGTTCGGTCTCTCCTTGTACCTCACTTAGTCTGTGTCGACCTCTTCCACACCACCTCCATCACCTTTCTGTCCACCCTGGTGTCGGATGCCTCGGCTTCCACGAAGTCTTGTCTGAGGCTTCCGATCACACAAGAGCTCTTCCTCCTGCAAACTTCAATTCTTTTTGTGTTCCTGGAATGGAGACTAATTATCTGGTCCGTGCCATGTCTCTTCTTTTTGGAACCCCCCCTTCTGTTTCATGGGGGTTCTGGTGGGGTTTTTAACCAAGAACCTTGCTCTTTTGTCCCAGACTGGTCAAGAGAGAATGTCGGACCTCCTCTTGGACACAGAGATTGGTCCAGAATGAGCCGAGCAGAATCCTCCTCAGGTGATCACATGGGGTTTTGGGGGAGGAGACACTCCTGACATTGCAAATGGCAAAGGCCGTGAAGCCACAGTTTCCATCCTGGCATCCTTTCTATTTTTGCATGGCTCTGCCTTTAGTCCTTTGCTCCTGCTTTATCAAGTTTCTACCCTCTGTACATTGGTTCTAGTGCAGATATGACAGATTTTCTCTCAGGACCCAAGCCTGATTGATTGATAGTGGCTGGGAGAGTGCCGTGCTAGGAAAGGAAGTAAGGTCATATGCTGCACAGGGTCAACAGGAAAAGTGATCTGTGATCAATTAGTTATGTCTGACATGGGGACAGGAATGGTTGTGAACAAGCCAGGTATTGGCCATTCTTTATCTAGTGACATGCACTATTCCTTCTCAGTGGTTGGTATGAGTCCTGTAGGCAGCACTTGATTTCTATCATTTGTCACATTTATCACCAGGAAAGCCACAGTGGTCACCTCGGGAGCCAGGCCAACCAGAATTTTTCCCTTCAGATTTTGAAATCAATCCTTTGGGTCTTCAAAGGTTGAAGTCAGATGTCAGAATAAATGATGTTAAAGAGTATAAATCCAAGTGGACAGCAGTATAAAGAGTAGACAGAGAGATGTACTGAGGCCATTCTGATAAATCCAGGGGATGTGCAGTATAGGCTGGGAAACATAGGGTTTTTATCACAGCAGACCTTGAAGCAAATTCACTTTCCAATTCAGTTTTCAGTGGATCAGTTTGAAAGCGTCACGGTCTACCAGGGATTGTCTATGTACATGTGTCCTCTTTGCCATTGCTTCTCCTGTGCCTCGTACATACTAAGTGCTCAAAAAATATTGTGTCAAATAGGGGAAATGGATAAATTAGCAAAATATGGTACAAGCTCTTTAACTCATATTAGAAGTCAATTGGGTAGGACTGATATTTATGGACTACTGTTTGAACTGAAGTAGTACCATCTAGAAGAGATGCATTCAGGTTTTGATAGTTAGGATGAAGAACTGGTGGGATTTGGTGCTGGGAGGGTGCTTGGAGAAAAGGAGGAGAATCAGAACACAAGAAGCCTCTCTGATTTATGGTTGGAGCAACTGCGAGGGTGGAGGTGGTGATAAATAAGATGTTGGGTTTTTGTTTTTGTTTGTTTGTTTTTTGATGGTACTGGAAATTGAATCCAGAAGACTTCTACCTCTGAGATACATCCCCAACCCTAGTTTTTATTTTTAAACAGGATCTCATTAAGTTGATAAGGGCTTTGCTAAATTGCTGAGACTAGACTTGAGCCTACAATCCTGTTTCAACCTCCCAAGTACTGGGATTTCAGGTGTATACCACCATGCCTGGCTTGCAAGATGCTGTTCTGAAGTGTCTGCGTCGACCCTGTGGGAAGTACTTCTCATACTCTATTTTGATTGGCTGGTTACTTGTCTGTCTCCCCCCGAACCCATTTAGAACATTGATGGAGGCAGTCTGGTGTCTATCTTATTAACGATTGCATCCCCAGATCCTAGCATGGCCCTAGCTCATTGTACGTCTGCAGTAAATACTGAGTAGATGCCTGGGTTGGCATCACATCTCCATTAATAATGATGAATCATTTAATCACCATATGGGATCACACTACATTTTTATTTATTGTGGCAGGGAAACATGTTATCGAAAAGCAACTTCTAGCCATATATGATGGGGTTAAGGGTGCCAACCTCATTTGACATAGCTCAGAACTGTCCTCTGGTCTACTACAGACCTGCCAATCTTACCGTGGGATTAAAAGGCAAGTTCGTGTGAGCTTCAATTACTGAAAAACTATATGGGGTTTATGAGGCTGAACCCATAGCTGGTTCCTGTTCGCAGTCAAAGGCCAATGAATGGTCAATAAAAGCTGCAGATGGCTTTCCATTATTCCTGATGGATTTCTCTGTAAGATGACAGGGTGTAACGATGATCAATAGTGGAACAGCCATTCCTGGAGGCCTCTGGTACCACATAGAATATATTGATAAAAAAGAGGCAGGCAGCATGACACATTGGTGGATTGGCCTGTAGTTATGGGTAAACAGAAGAAAACTCTCCTTGAAAATGGGGTAGGCTATATTTGAACGCTTCCAATAGAACCCGGCAGAGTTGGGATTCAATGAGCATGACTGTGATGTTCATCTCAGAAGAGCTGGTTTAAGAGGCGCTGACTGAGCTGGTTATGGGAAGCAGGCTAGTGAGGATTGGAGCCCAAGAACCAAATTAGTGATCATCATGTCCTCTTCTTGCACAAAAAGAGAATGGGTGGAAAAGGCATTTTGGACTTACTGAATGTTGAGAACACCCCTTTTGTAGTAATTACAGAAATGCTCCGTGTTTCCCGGCCTCGTCTGACCTTTGGAGAGTCAGCATTGAAGACCTGTGCTAGGGATGCTGCCGCAGGTAGAGGAAGGATGTGACAAGCTGCACTGATCAGGAGGGCACGAATGCAGACCATGTGATGCACAAGTTGGTTAGGTCACTAGTGTACCTAAGGCTCTCTGAAGGTACCTGGGTTTGGATGTCCAGCTTTTAACATTCATGGGGAGTAAACATTGTTTCATTAACAGATATGATAGATCTACTCTCTGCAGGTTTAGAATCCTGTGCTATTAGAATCAGCTGGGAAACTGAAAAGAATACTAACATAGGAATTTTATCCTAGAATAAGATGTGTGTGGGTGGGGTTGAGGATCAGATTTTCCCCTTCCTAGAGGTGCTGTGGTCATTGTAATAGATAACTAGGGTTGAAAAACACTTATTTATCTCATAAGGAACTCATGAAACTCATCAGACACCTTTTGCTGCTTTATTGAGATATAATTGACAAATAAAAATTGTATATTTTACAGTGTACAGTGTGATGTTTTGATACATGTACACGTTGTGAGGTGATTACCATGATCAAGTTAATTAACATATTGATCACCTCACATAGTTACTATTTGTGTGCGTGCACAGGTGGGGGAGGTCTCTCAGCAAGTTTCAAGTAAACAATACAGTATTATTATCTATGATCACCATGTTGTGCCATAAATAGATCTCTAGAGCTTATTTATCTTGTGTAACTGAAATTTTGTACCTTTTCACCAGCAGTTCCCCATTTCCTTTGCCCCCCCCAGCTCCTGGCCACCACTTCTCTTCTCTCTGCTTCTATGAGTTCAACTTTTTTAGAATCCACATAAAAATGAGATCACGCAGTACCTGTCCCTCTGTGCCTGGCTTACCTCACTTAGCATAAAGTATCAGATACTTTTTTCATGGAGAAAATCTGTTTGATTCGATGAGGAACTGAGCAGTGAATTTCTTCCAGCTGGATTTGGCACACCTTTGGAATTAGATATTGTTAGCTAAATAAGAGGTAACTGCACCTTGTGATAACTATTTTCATTTTTGTCTATTCCCTGGGAAGGGAACACCATGAAAAATGATCTTATCCCTTGTCCCATCACTGTTTGCAATCATTGCCTGGATTTTTCAAACTGTGAGGAAGGCAGATTAGCATGTGGTGATTAACTGGGATGCTTCACAGCTATTGACAGTGCCTCTGAGTATATAGTATGTAGTCCCTCAAGGGAATTCTATCTCAGGCAGACACAAGGGAAGGCTGTCCTCGGTGTGAGAACAAGAAGAAAAGGTTGGGCTTAGAGATTAAGGCTTCAGAAAGTAAACAGAGGAGTTAACCTCAAAGCCCCTGCCTCTTCTCAATCAAAAGGATAAATGGTGGATGGGAGGGAATGGCCTATGCTGCTTGGTGTACACAAGCTAAGAGAAGGAGGAAATCCTGTTGCTTTCTAACTCAGGGGTTAACTTACTAGATCCATGGTTATCAGTACAAACCACCCTGGAGACATCAGTAGCTCTGACTTGATGCTGTGGACAGCCATCAAGGAGATGGTCCTACAGGGCTTTGCTGTGGGATGAAGATGACTCACTGACCTATGACAGGTATGAAAAGAGCCATATGCAAAACTCGATTGAAGTATCACAAACGGGTTGACATCATTTACTAATGAGGAAAATAAACTTTTCCTAGCTATACAGAGACCACAATTCTTTGCTTTAAAGGGCATAGTAGATCTGAAAACTTCTCTTTTGCTACTGGCTTTAGACTTAATATTATGATTAATGGGTGTAATGGGAACTGGACTTGTTTCATTATTTTAAGTAATCAACCAACTGATAATAAAGACATATTGCCAAGTAAGTGTTGTTCAATAAAGGAGAGGATTGTATTGCAGTTACAAACAGGAGCCTGTGTATCTGTGATCTTATAAATGTGGTTGGGCGGTGCCTTTTTTGGCCTATAAGAATGGTTCTCCTTATTTGACTAATGAGTCCATGGAGACCTGGGAGGAATAACCAGAGAGATACCAGATAATATGGAAATAGAGCCAGTGCCTTTTCCCTGGGGGAGTCTTTGCAGGAAAGATAAGTGAGGGCTGAACCCTGCAGCTAAGGAGAACTTCCATGAAGATGTGATGATGGGTCTCTGGAGCATGAGCAGAAACAGCCTGAAGGGTTCTCACTGCCCATTTTCCCTCCCGGTGCTCCTGAGACCTCAGCTCTGAAGTCAGCTCCTCCATGCGGCAGTCTACAAGCTGCTGTCATGTGAGTGGATGGCATGGTGGGAGACAGACCCATGCAACATGACAGGGGTCATGAAGGTGGTGACCAGAGAGCGTCTTCAATGGTTGTTACTAGTGGCTTGATGATGGCCTGGATAGAAGCCACTGGGCCATCCAAAGTGCTCCCTGAGGGAGCCAAAATGCCTGTGCTCAAGTCTTATTGGCTAGATCACCTCAATTCTCCGTTTCCCCATCTGTAAATGGGGAGATGTTAACAGGACTCAACCTCATTGGATTATTTTGAGAGTCAAATGAGATATTACTTGAAATTGCCTAGAATAGCTCCAGGCATATAGTAGGTGATTGGTATATGCTAGTTGTTATCATAGGCTTTTAAGAGATTAGTAGGGCGATTGGACATCTGCATCTTCCTAAGGTGAAAGGTCAATCATTCATTCAACAAATGTTTGCTGATGATTACTGCATGTCAGGTCTCATTCCAGGTACTCACAAATGGGATACAAATGGCCTATCTTTCAAGGAACTGGAAGGGCTAGATGGTTGTTTATCCTGAGAATACTCTTAAGGGGTAGACAAAACACAAACAAACAAAAACAGTAGAACTGCATGGCAATCCAAATACACAGAGAAACCTCTCATGTCCAGAAAGAATAAAGCCATAGGCCTGAGCTTGTCTGGGGTCATGATAGGCACATCACCTGGAGTAGCCGGTGTGGGGAGGGGTGGGGATGGCAGCTCATGACTCCAGAACCTTCCTTTTCCTCCAGTCTAGATGTGAGGCTTATAAAGTCATTCCTAAAAATGATTCATTCAACTTAAGTTCAGTATTTCAGTTCAGAAAAGGGGAATAGGAGCTGGCTGCCTCATTTCATAGATCCTGAGGCCCTCAGACAAGTAGCCAGCTTCTTCAGGCCACAAAGAAACTTCAAGTGCTGAGGAACGCTAACGTTAGGTGGAAAGACGCATTCTCCATTGAGGCCTCCTGGTGTCTGGGCCAAAGGCTGTGAACTGCAAGTAGCTTCCTAGGGACAAGATTATAATTAATTATAGAATCTCTGCTTGGCAGCAACGGGCTGGGTCCTGGAGACACTGTCATTCAGCACAGGAAATCTCTTAAAGCCAGAGAGGACCACATTCTCCTTACTCTCGTTCCAGTTCCATCCCTTTCTCAGCAAAAATATTTTCTCTCCACTAACAGTCCATGTCCTGTCTGGACCATTTGCATATGATTCATATCCCAAGAACTTTGTACCAAATGTAAAGCTGAATACATTTGAACTACCACAGAAGATGTCATCAGTAGTTTTCAGACTATCACATGGAACACACTAAAAAGTTCTTTTCAAGCTATAGAAAATATATTTATATTTTACTTTATCATTTATGTGAAGTTGGGGTCCCTTATAGGAATCATCATCATCATCATCACCCTTATAACTCTAATCATCCTGTCCATCATCAGCAGCATCAGCAGCATCATCACCATCAACGTGGATACACCACGATACATCAGTGGTCCTCAGGGTGTGGGCCTGAACTAGCAGCTTGAGCTTCACTTGGCAACTTGTTAGAAATGCAAAATCTCAGAGCTCTTCCTAGACCTAATAAATAAGAAACTCTGGAGTCAGGCCCAGGAATTCATATTTTTAACAAGCTCTCCAGGTGATTCTGATATACGGTAAAGCCTGAGCACCATTGTGCTAGACTGTGCCAGGGGCTTCTATTAATGCTTTATCTCATTTATTCCTCAAAATTACCTTCTGTGGTAAGTACCATTATTATTTCATTTTGAGAAAACTGAGACATAGCAACGTTAAACAATTTGCCCAAGGTCACACAGCTGGTAAGGTTGTATGTACAGTTAGACCCTGGGATGCATTTATTTTGTGGCACCATATTCCATTTTTGGTGAAGGCAGTATCTATGTCTCTGCTTATCTCAATGACTTCTCTAAACTATGAAAAAAGAAGAGTAGTAAATCTTTCACAACCACCTCCTACCTGTGTCATGGAATTGGAATTACTTTTTACTCAGCTGCATCCCCTATCATCCATAACCAGTGTGGGGGGCCGAAGGCGGTGGCATGACTTCAAGTCCCACCCCATCTGAGCAGGGAAAGGGGATGAAGAAGAAATAAGGCCAAAAGAGAAAATAAGTCAATAAGCAGGGACCATTATTTTATAAAAACAATTACTATGATGCTAATTGTACTGGTGTGCAAATGGAAACCGAGGGAGGTCATATGATACATATAACACTATTCACTGCGAAACTTGATCTGGGATTTGACACTGGTGTTTCTGACTCTAAGTCCAGTGCTTATTCTACTGTAGGTGATTGGAGTAACCTAGTATAAAAGACAGACATATTGGGTAATGAAGAAACACCCATGGACAGGGTGTCCTTTCTTGGGGGTCATAGGGACTTTCAGGGGATTAATGATCCCACCAAAACCAAATGCAAAGGTATGGTGTTAGGCTGTGTGTATATGTGTTTGTCACACACACACACACACACACACACACACACAGCTGTATTAGGATTCTGCAGAGAAACAGAAACAAGAGGAGGTGTGTGCGTGTGTGTGTGTGTGTGTGTGTGTGTGTGTGTGTGTAGATTTATTCTAAGGAATTGGCTCATGTGATTCTAGAAGTTGAGTTTTCTAGTCTGCCATCTGCAAGCTGAAAACTTAGGAAATCCAATGCTATAATTCTAATCCTTTTCCAAAGGCCTGAGAATCAAGAGAGCTGATGGTGTAAGTTCCATTCTGAATGCTGGAGAAGCTCAAAAACCGTCAGGCAGAGAGAGCAATTATTACTTAGCCCTTTTTTTTTTCTGTTCTGGCTTCTCTCAGATTGGATGAGGCTCACTCACATTGGAGGACCATCTTTTTCACTCATTCCACAACTCGAATGTTAGTATCATCCAGAAATATGCTCACGGAAATAGGTTAAGCAAATTGCTGTTCACCCCATGGTCCAATCTAGTTGACCCATATATATTAACCATCTCTCTTGCTATAATGATGGGGGAGGGGAAAGAAAGTGAGAGCAAGAGAGAGAGAGAGAGAGAGAATGAGCATGAATGACTTCTTCATTCCCATTTCTTTCCATCATGGGCTCTGTAGCAGATTGTATCTTCCAAAGTTGGCTACATGCATGTGCATCCCCCCCCCCCACATACTCTCTTTTCTTAAAATATAGCCAATACCGCTGAGGGGTGGGATCTGTTTCCTTCCCCTGAATCTGGACAGGGGTTTGCAATAGCTCCAACCAATAGATAATGAAGCAGATGATGTCTTGTAATCATGAGGCTAGGTTCTAAGAAGGACGCAGCTCCTGGTCCCTTTCTACATACTTGCCCTTGGACCCAGCCACAGAGCTGTGAGGAAGCTTAAACTAGACCATGTGGAGAGAAGACGGGAGAGGAGCTGGGGTCCTTTGGTTGACAGTTGCATCAACTCTCAGACATGTCAGTGAGATTTCAGATGGTACCAGCCCCAGACTTCGAGTCTGAGACGTGGGGTAGAATCAAGCCACCTTTGCTGTGTACTATTTGCATTTTGATCCACAGAATCAGAGAGCACAGGGAAGGGTTATTTTATGCCATTAAGTTTGGGGTGATTTGTTGCACAGCCCTAATAACTGGATCCCCATCTCCTATCTGTGCTCCGCCCTGCAGTCCAGATGTCCATGATAAAATGCTTTTGTGGCCTTTTCATGCCTCAGATAAAGACCCTCATGGATCCCTATTGGCCACAAGATAAAAGTTTGTCAAAGAACGCTCTCTGCCTATTTTCCTGTCTCAGAATTTGTACTATGGATGCCCCCCACCTCGCACTCCCCAGACATACGGAGCTGCTTTGGGTTCCCTGAAGCCAAACCAATGTCTGAGCAACAGTACAGCTGGTGATCAAGAAATTTTCATGGATTCTCAGGAAAAAAGGTGATAAGATTTTTCTTAGAGTTAAATTAAGTTTTAAAAATTGCCTTCACTCCCGCTGTCCTCTTTTTCCCTTCCCTTCTCTTCCTTCCCTCCCTGCCTCTCTCCCTTCCCTACCTCCCTCTTCTTCTTCTTCCTAAAATTTATCTCCTTCCTATTTTTTGGTGCTAAAAATGTCCTTTCTTTGATGAAATAACAAGAGTAGCTGGTTTTCTGTTTTTGTGGCTGTTGTTTTTGCTGCTAAAATCCTTACTATGCAAAATAAAATGTTGGCCACTAAATGTTAGTCTCTCAATATATTTTTTTTTTAAAATTTACTACTCGAAATAAAAGTCTGGGAACCACTGATCCACATAATGAAATCCAAACCACTTAGCATGGCATTAAATACTTGGTGCTGTATTCATTGAATTCTATTCTAATTGTATGCTAATCAGGCCTATCCACTTATGTGGTTCAACACGATGCCCCCCAGGTAAACTGTGAACTTCTGAGAAAACAGGACACTGGGTGGAGCATGATTTCTTTGGGAAACATGTTTTAAGACACAAACCATTGACTTGGGTAAATTTTTAAACCACAGCCCGCCTCAAAGTTAGGCATTGCCAATTCATATATAATGAACACAAGCCATATGTCCACTCAGACAATACACCTTGTGCACATCTTGACTCACATAACAGTCACCCCCTTGCTCATTTTAACTTCTTCCATCCACACTGAAGTGAAAATGTATGCACACACAAACACACGGATACACACAGTGGCTGGAAAGATACACAGCTCAAGTTAGAAGTACCATGATGTAACTAAGCAAAGAGGTTCTTCTGAATTTTCCTCCCACTACGAGGTGTTCCTTCAATCTCTGCATATCTGATTTGGGGAGCTCTTCTCTCCAAAACCCTTGAAATAAATATGTGGCCTGGATGCTGCTTTCATAACTCATCCATGCCCTTGACCCCCTATCCCCACCCCCACTTGGATTTCTCCTTGAATAGCTGTCCATCCCAGGACCAGGAGGAGGCTGCAGCTCAGCAGCCCTCTGCTGGAGAGAGCTTTCCCCTCTTTTCTGGACATGCAGCCACCCGGTATTGCTCCAGTTAATCAGTTTCTGGGATAATAGTCCACTTTGGCTCGTTGACCTGTGTTTCTTCTAGTTGTCTGGTGTTTGAAGATTCAAAGAGTAATAGATAAGCTGGGCGTGGTAGGGCATGCCTGTAATCCCAGTACTTGGGCGGCTGAGACAGGAGGATCACAGGTTCGAGGACAGCCTCAGCAAGTAGTGAGACTCTCATCAACCTAGCAAAAAAAAAAAAAAAAAAAAATAGGACTGGAGGTGTAGCTCTGAGGTAGAGTGCCTCTGAGTTCAATCCCCAGTACAAACAAAACAAAACAAAAACACTCAAATACTTGAATGATAGAGTGATAGATAAACTTAGGATTCATCAGTGGTAGAGTGATAGATAAACTTAGGGTTCATAATTGCAGCATGCAGGATTAGGAACACTTCCAGAACATTTCAATTCCATCTGCATTTAGGTCTGAGGGGCAGGCTTGTTAATCCTCACACAATACAGATTGATTACTGGCTTCTCAAATTTTTCTTCCTTCAGTTGACAAATTCCAGCAGTCTGGAATTTGTCAGCTTAGGATACAATACCACCCAAGGAGAACAACTAACTGACTTTAGAAAAAAAAAAACTTGGAATAAATACATTCCTTCTGCATGAAGCAGGAACATAAAATTATACCCCAAGGAAAGGTTACTGACTATAACCTACTGTACCCCTGAGATATCTTGGGGCTGCTATTAAGTTTATTCACGAGGGTTAGGAGGTCTTGGAAGTGATGCAGGCCCAGCACTTCTACCCAGCCCTATTGTTTAATAGGGTCGGTGGACACTTACCAGCACAGATGATAAATTAGAGAGAGTCTTTATCAGCATAAGGGTTGGGACTGGGAAAGCAGGTGGAAATGCTTTGCGTTGGCCTCATGATCCTCTATCTGTCTTCTTATACTCAAAGTGCACAAGGACCCAGTGCTCATGTTTGGAAATGTCTAGGAATCTGGGGAAGCCTCAGATTTTCATGGAAAACTTTAGGAATCCCCTTCTGGTGTGCAGGTCTTTCTGCTTTGGCCCATGCTTAACAGAACTTCAAAAGCAGGCAGGCCTTAGAGGTGTTTATAATGTTGTAAGTTACTTCCATCTTTCTTTTTTTTAAATATGCTTTTATTGGTGCATTGTAGTTTCACATCATAATGTAGTTCAGAGTGATAGGGACACACATGCACTCAGCCCTTGGGAGCTACCCCTCCCCGTTCCCTCCCCACTCCCTCCCCTTCTCCATACATGATATTGAGACTGGCATGGACGTTGTGCACTTGCATTTTTCAAGGGCAGAAACTAGTCTTCAGTACTAACTGGTGTATTTTATGGTGCAGAGCAGGTGCCTGGGAAATTGCTTATTATGTAGGTGGAATTCTGGACTGTTTGGGTGGTGATGAGTTCCTTCCTTGCTATTGGTTGAGCAAAAGTGTTATCAGATGTTTTATTCTAGGAAGTGTACTGGATGAACTCGGTAATCTTTCCACCATTTGCTCCATGCATTACACTTGTTACCTTCATCTGCTCTTCTAGGACAGAGTCTTGATGGCTCTCCCCATCCTCTGGAGCCCACATCCCCTCTGACCTCCTTGATTTTTACAAAATGACATTAACACTCTCCTGAGTGCTCATCCCATGGCATTTGGGGCCATTCTCAAAATGCAACACAGTAGTGTTTGATCACAAGTATTTATTTACTAATGACTAAAATCTGGTGATCTAGTGATGGTTCCTCGGTCTCTTTCTTTCACAATACCTCTAGAGAGGGGTCATCTTCCAGAAAGATTGCTTGTCTAGAGTATCTGCCAACTACCTCTCCTTCTAAATATTCTAAAATGTTCCCATGGAGTAAGCCAGGGAAACAGAGATCTGGGTACTTGGACACTGTGCTGGTACCCTGCAGATGTGCCTCCACCGTATGGTCTTTTGATAGTCTATATTGAGATTCTGATAAGAAACAGATCTATTAAGCTTATAGTTAATTCCATTTAATGATGCTGTAAAATGGTGTTTATTATAGTATACATTGTATTCTTTATGAAGATTTCTGAGAAAAATTTTTATCTGGTCTCACTGCCATGAAAAGTTGGCTAATTAGCAGAGAAGTACTTTTACCTTTATGAGCTACATAAACTTTCGTATGTGTTTAATTTGTGTGTGTATGTTGCAAAAAAAAAAAGAGGTTTTCCTTGGGAGAAGAACTACTATCCATCCTTGACAATATATTTTCCTTACAGTGGTGGATTGCACTGTAGCGTCCGTGACTGCCAGTTCTACTCACCTGGGATCTTATAGCAGACAAGGACAACTTCTGTGTAGCCCCAGAACCTAGCACAGAGTAGACACATACACACACAAGTTTTTCCTAAGCCACTGATCTTCACTTACCAGTGAACTCTCAAGTATGTTTTATCTATGTGTAATTTTAAATAGTGTTGGAAGAGGGATAGGCATTTTTGGACAGATGAATTCATTTTTTATTGAAGACTTTGTAATTCTATTTCTTCTTTCTATGTGTGTGTGTGTGTGTGTGTGTGTGTGTGTGTGAGAGAGAGAGAGAGAGAGAGAGAGAGAGAGAGAGAGAGAGGAGAGAGAGAGGAGAGAGAGAGAGGAGAGAGAGAGATTTTGACTTATTAATCAAGACATGCCTCCATTACTGAATGGGACAAAAGACCAGAAAGAGTCTTTTGACTTGTAAGTCAGATTTGACCCGCACACGTGCAGTGCTTCTGCTTTGAGAACAAGGTGCTCTTTTGTGCTTTTTCTTAATAAATCTGTGACCAGGTCATTCTCAGTTTTGGATTTTGGAACAGGTCTATTAGAGATAAAAACTGTACCTTTGTGGTTTACTTTCTAAACACAGCTGTTTCGGATTTTTTTTCTGATTTGGTTTTAATTCCATCCCTTCTTTAACCACTTCCTTTTTCCTTTCTACAAGCAATACAAAGTTCAGACATGTTCTGAGGTTGAGTCTGGGCGACTTCAGCAGAACGTCAGCAGAAAGTTGACAATGTTTCCAACATTTATCCCTTCAGCCTGGTGATGGAGGGTGATGATGTACGTGGCTTCCAGTCCTCCCTCTGGACTGTGATGCACTGCCCCAGAGTGGACCATTGGTGTCCTGGGACCGTGGGAGCTTACCCAGCCGTCACCAGCATCACCCATGGCCATGAAAAGCAATGGGCATCACAGACTCACCCATTCAGTTGTGGTCTGCTTGGGGTTACTTGAACCTCTGGGGTTTGAAAAATTGGGGAAGGGACCAGTGGGGAGACCTAAGAGAAAACTACAAATTTTCTTGTATTAGAGGAAGTTAAAATTATATTTAATAATTAATTGAAACATTTATAACAGATATTAGTTTTGAGCATCTAAAAATGAAATAAGTCATCTTGGTGGTTTCCATTTTTAAAATCTGGGTAATTGTTATGGACTGAATACTTTTGTCTGTCCCCAATTCATGTTGAAGCCCTAACCTTCTCTTCGAAGATAACTTTTAATGAAGGTTGAAGGAGGTCAAAGGATGGGGTCCTGATTCAATAGGATTAGTGTCCTTTTAAGACGAGGCACTAGAGAGTGTTCCCCCCATCAAATGTTAAATGAATGGAATAATATGGTATGTCCCCGTCAGGGTTGGCTTTTGTTTCACTCAGTGATTCTTTGGAGATTTGTCTAGATTGTTGTCTGTATCAATAGTTCATTTGTTTTTAGCTGAGTAGTTCCATGGTATGAATGCACCACTATTTGTTTAATCATTTACTCTTTGAAGGCCTCCTGAATTTTCAAGTTTTTCTATTATGGGAATAGATGTTATGACTAGTCATGTACAAGTTTTGTATGAACATAAATTTCTACTTCTCCAAGATAAATGTTTAAGAGTACAATTGCTAAGATGTATGGTAAGTTTATATTTGGTTTTAGAAGAAACTCCCAAACTATCTTTCAGAGTGACTGTACCATTTTACATCCCCACCACTGACATATAAGCGATTTGGTTTCTTTGCATCCTTGTCAGCATTTGGTGTTGTATCAATTAAAAACAACCAAACTCTTACCCATAGTGATAGGTATGTAGTAATATATCATTGCAGTTTTATTTTGCATTTTCATAGTGATTAATTTAAATTGAACATATTTTCAGTGACATGTCTTTTGCCTATTTTCGAATTGATTATTGTTTTTCACTGTTTTAAGAATTTTATATATTCTACATACTGATCCTTTGTCAGATATATGGTTTGAAAATACTTTCTCTTAGTATGCCACTTGTCTTTTCTTCCTCTTAATGAGATATTTCACAGAGCAAAAGTTTTAAATTTTGGTGAGCTCCAATTTGTAATTATATTTTTCCTTTTTAGGATCATGCTTTTGGTGTCAAACCTAAGAACTCTTTCCACAATCCTACATGCTTAATTTCTTCCCCAATTTTTTTTCTGAAAGCTTTATGGTTTTAAGTTTTACATTTATATTCATGATGAATTTTGAGTTAATTTTTGTATAATGTGTGAAATTTAGGTTGATGATCATTTTCTTTTGCATACTAATATCCAATTTCTCTAGTATTATTTGTTGAAAATGTTGTCCATTAATGAATTGATTTTGCACCTTTATCAAAAATCATTTGTGTATATTTGTGTGGGTTTATTCTTGGGTTCTTCATTCTTTTCCATTAGTATATGGAGCTATAGCTATATGCTAAAACATAATTTTGGTAGAATGATCCCCTATACTTTATCCTTAAATTTTCAAGATTGTTTAAGCTATTTTAGGATTTGAATATTTGCATATTAATTTTAGAATAGGCTTGCTTGTTGCACACACATCTCTTAAGAATATTTTGATAAGAAGTGCATTAAGCCAATAAGTCAATTTAGAGATAATTGATATTTTTACTCTGCTGTCTTCTAATCCATGAACATAGTATGCTTCTGCTTATTTAGGTCTTATTTGATTTCTTTCCTCAACATTTAATAATTTCAGCATGTCTTGTTAAGTTTATATTTGAATATTTAAATTCTTTGGAGTGATCATAAAAGATGTGTTTTTAATTTTGCTTTACATATATTCAATGTCAGCATTTAACAATGATTGCGTGTGTGTGTGTGTGTGTGTATCCCTTATCATGTGTTTGTTTTGTAGATTCTTTGGGATTTTATATTTAGACAGTCTTGTAATCAGTAAATAGAGACGATTTTGTTTCTTCTAATCTCTATTCCTTAATTTCTTTCTCTTGACTTATTGCAATGGCTAGGATGGGAGGCTAGCAAGAGAGGCTGATCTAAGACATGCTAAAGTTGGCTTTTAAATTCTTGGAGTGGAATATTGTTAATGAAGGGCAAAATTTTATACTGGAATGTACTTCCAAGCACATCATGCATATTTTGCTGTTCTTTTTACTTAAGAAGTTGGAGCTTCACCCATACTTTTAGGTTAAGTGTTGACCACACATCATTTCTTATTGTGATCATAGTTTTATTTCCCATTTGAAGGAACTCTATAATGGGATGATTAAAGGGGAACCAGTAGCTACTGGGCAGACCAAAACTTTCCTTAGATCAATAAATGATCCTATATTTAGTTTGATGGGCTAGGAGGGCCACAAAAATGGACTTTTTGGCATATCTCTGAAAGTATTTGATAGAGGGAATGGAAAATGAATTTGATCAGTTACTGGAGCCTTGAAAGATCATATAGATATTTATTTTAAATATACTGCACATGAAACTTTTCTGACCAGAAAGACATGCACCATCTTTGGAAGAATAGTACATGAAAATGTGAATCATGAGATTGAAATGGAAAACATAATAGTTGAGCTTGTTTACTTCCAACAATTGAAAAAGAATGCAGACTGGTCTTAGTAGTCTAATAATTACAGAAGTGTATAAAATTAAATAACAATAATCTCATTTTCCACTCACAATCTCCAGGTTGCTAATCTGCTGTCATGTAACTCTCTGTTGATTTTTTTCACCTGTTAATTTTATGAGATCAGCAGTATGGATTAGTATTTCAGCTCATGCTGATTCAGGACCTGTCTGCCTTATAATTCCCAAAGCTGCCTTTTCTACTTATCCAGACAGAAGGGAATACATATTTATACTTTATAAGCAAGTATACTGTGGGAAAACAAACAGAACTATATACATGCATACCAAAAATGCATAACTATATATTATAGATAATACTTGAAAAAGGAAACATGACAGTTACAAATCTTTGCAGAGATAAAGATATGGAGATACAGGTTATTACCTGGATGTGCCAATCTTTACGTTAGAGCACTTTATCCCATAAATCCTACCCTTGAGAATTTTCCTATGCCTCTTTGTTACTTATTGTCTAAGGAAACAATCTCAAAGTAGAAAAAATAATTTCATGCCTCAGGAAATTCATTATAGATTAATGAATAGCAAGGAAAAAGCTATACCATAAGTGTCCAGTAGAAATCAAATGCTTATGTCAAGCATGATCCAGGAATTCAATGACATATTAGCAAATAATCTTCAGTCTACTTGTGCTGCTATAACAAAATGCCACAGACAGGGTAATTTATTAAAAAAAAACAGAAATTTATTTTCTCACCGTTCTGGAGGCAGGTAGTGAAATCTAAGATCAAGGCACTGGCTGGTTAAGTTATCTGGTGAGGTTTTCTCTCTGCTTCTGTGATGGTGCCTTATTGCTGTACTCTCCAGAGGATGGGATAGTGCATCTTCACATGGCAGAAAGCAGAAGGGCAAACAGAATGAACTTCCTCTGTCACACCATTTTATAAGGGAACCTAATCCCATTCATAAGAAAGGAGCCCTATGAGCTAATCACCCCTTAAATACACTACCTCTTAATAGTGCATTGGCAACACCTGAATTTTGGAAGGGACACATTCAAGCCACAGCTGAGCACTTTGGAATCAGACAAACCTGGGTTCAAATTCTAACTTCTGTATGTACCTGGATAAGATAAAATTGATAACCCTATTTCCTTTTATATTATATAAATAGAGCTAGTTATCACTACCTCACAGAGTTGTTGTAAAGAACAAATAAAGCATATAGAGAAAATAGTACAGTATCTAGATTGGGGTATTTAGTACAGGTGACTGTAAGTGGCAGTACTTGACCTGCTACTTATTTTTGTAAATAAAGCTTTATTAGAACACAATCCTGCTCATTTGTTACCAGTTGTCCATGGCTGCTTTTGTGCTACAACAGCAGATTTGAGTATTTGTTAGAAACCACATAGCCTGGGAATCCTAAGCCACTTACAAAATAGCTCTTTGAGAAAAGTTTGCCATCCTCCGATTTAATACCTAGTAATCCTTTTCACAACTATAGAAGCTATTTTGTAGACAAAGCAAAATGGAAAATGATTAGGTTATAATTTTAGTGGAAAAATAAGTATTTGTACTTATATTTTGTAGTTAAAACTATGTCAACTTTACAACTATTTCTAGAAAAGAACTTCAAATGAAGAAAAATAAAACTGATTCATTAGATTTGGGGAATTTTAGATTCCCATGCCCCCCTCCCCAATTTCTTCTACCTAACAAAATTAGTTGTCCAATGATAATTATCATCTAAAAATCATGTTACCTTTAAAGAGTTTAAGAATTCAAGTCCTCCTTGGGTGTGGTCATAAGTCTCTCCAGAGAAGGAGCCAGGGAAATCTGCTACCTGTGTAGTCCTGTTCAGTGTTCAGGCATGCACTGAACACAGGGTAAAATGAATGAAGTCCCTTTTTTCCTCTCCTTCCTGCCCTTTCAGGCAGAGTCAAAACATTAATAGCTGCAGGACTCAGACTTATTAGAAATGCAAAATGGGAAGCCGGGCATGGTGGCGAACGCTTGTAATCCCAGTACTTTGGGAGGCGGAGACCGGAGGATCCGGGTTCGCGGCCAGCCTCAGCTCTCTCTCTCACTCTCTCTGTCTCTCTGTCTCTCTGTCTCTCTCTCTCCCCTCTTTCCCCCTGTCTCTCTCTCTCTCTCTCTCTCTCTCTACCTAGTGAGGCCCTCCGCAACTTCGTGAGACCCGGTTTCAAAATAAAGTATAAAAAAATAGGGCCGGGGGTGTAGCGCGGAGGTAGAACACCCCTGGGTTCAATCCCTGGTACCGCAAGAAATGCAAAATGGATATCAATTAGTTGGCTTTTTAATAGAACCATTCCTAGCTGTCAAAAGTGGATTCATATCAGCACATTGATTAGTTTCTGAAGACTTGAAGAATTTTTATTTCTTATGGGGTTAGGACTATCAGACTATAGCCAATGATTTGATCCCAGTTGATAACATACACCTTAAGTTTCTTCCTTTCTTTCTCTCTTTAAAAAAATATATGTAATTTTTTACATTACATATAATGTAATTACATAATTATATATTATATATACATATATATTTTCCCAAAGGAATTAAACATCTAATTACTCCTCCTTAATTTTTTTCATCATATATCTTACATAAAAGTAAAATATCTAGCTGGATACAGTGGCACATGCCTGTATCTCAGTACTTGGAAGGTTGATTGAAACAGGAGGATCACAGGTGTGAAGTCAGCCTCAATAACTTAGAAAGGCCCTCAGTAACTTAGCAAGACCCTGTTTCAAAATAAAAAATAGGAGGGTTAGGGGTGTAGCTTGGATGTAGAATGCCCCTGGTTTCAATCCATAGTACCCAAACAAAACAAAACAAAACAACAAAAACCAAAAAGTAAAACATATAATTGATTCAATGGTACATTTATGTCTTAAGTTCACTTTCTTTTTGTTATTAGCATGGTTATACTATCTATATATCTTTTCAGCCCAAACTATTTACTTTTCAGCCATTAGAGTGCTTTTTATAGAAAAAATTTACCATTATTTCTTCAAATATATGCCCCATTTTCTATCTGCCATCCCTCTGGGAATCTGGTTACCCATATGTTGGGCTTCTTGTTATTATTCCACAGATCACTAAAGCCCTGAGAATATTTTTTAAATCTTTTTCTCTCTTTCCTCAAATTGAATAATTTCTATGATTTTGTTTTCAAATTTACTGACTCTTTTGTGATATACAATTTTCTTCTAAGCCCATTAAGTTAGTTTTCATTTCAGATGACTTTTCTGTCCGTCTATTTTCATTTTTCTCTTTCATAGTTTGCATTTCTATTTCTTCTTTTTTTTTAAAAAAAATGTGCTTTTATTGGTGCATTATAGTCTCACATCACAATGAAAACCAAGTTGACAGTGACACACATGCACACAGCACTTGGTGCCTCCCCGCCTCCCCTTTTTCCCCCTCCCAATACAGAGTACTGAGATTGACGTCGGTATATTCTCATATGTACACATGGTCGATGGTAGTAATTCCATTAATGAACTTCGTTCTTCCCCTTCCCCTTCCCTTAGACCACTTCCTTGGCTCAACTGAGGCTTCTCCACCATTGTTTGGAATCCCTCTTGTATCCCAACTACTCCCTAGCTTGCACATATTAGAGAGAACATATGAGCCTTCTCTTTCTGTGATTGGCTGATCTCACTTAACATAATGTTCTCCAGACCCTTCCATTTCCTTGTACATGATATTAATTTGTTCTTCTTTATTGCTGAGTAGAATTTCATTGTGTGTATAATTCCCATAGTTTTGTATTTCTATTTCTTCATGAGGTTCCCCATTTATTCTCTCATTTTCCTTTTTTTTATGTTTTTATTGGTGCATTGTAGTCTCACTTCACAATGAGTATCAGTTTGGTGTTAACATACATGCACACAGCTCTTGGTGTCCCTCCCCCCCGCCTCCCCCCCGCCTCCCCCCCACATGTAGCACTGAGAATGATGTTGGTATAATCTCACATATACACATTGTTTATGACAGTAATTCCATGGAT
>PVJS01028598.1:0-25398 GCA_004027185.1 Glis glis | reverse complement strand
CTCCGGTCTCTGCCTCCCAAAGTACTGGGATTACAAGCATGCGCCACCACGCCCGGCCTCCCCATTGACTTTTGTTTTGCATGCACCGTGTTCAGGGAACAAGAGACCGATGAGCTTGCAGGAGTCACTGCAGGTAGTGTTTTAGATAGGTCGACGTATTTCAGTTATTTACTAATGTATAGTTAAGCAGGGCGCAGTGATGCACGCCTGTAATCCCACTACTTGGGAGGCTGAGACAGTAGGATCACATGTTCAAGGCCAGCCTGCACAACTTAGCAAGACCCTCAGCAACTTAGCAAGATCGTGTATCAAAATAAAAAGTAAAAAGGACTGCGGGTGTAGCTTGGAAGTAGAGTGCCCCTGGGTTCAATCCCTACCACCAAAAGAAAACAATGCAAAAATGACGAAACACAAAAACTAATGTCTACCTAATTTCTATAAGACCCTTAAGCTTAATGACTGTGCTCAACAGGGTCTAGTACAGTGATCCAATTCCCATTCTAGGGTTAGAGATTCTGGAGATCATCTTGTCCAACTCCTCATTTTATTGCATGTTATAAATGCACAGGCTTCAAAATTAGACACGCCAGATTTTTGTTTTTTGTGGGTTTTTTTTTTAGCGGTACTGGGGATTAAATCCAGGGGCATTCTACCTCCGAACTACACCCCCAGCCCTATTTTTTATTCTTTATTTTGAAACAGGGTCTCAGTAAATTGCAGAGGGCCTCGCTAAGTAGCGAAGGCTGGCCTCGAACCTGCGATCCTCCTGTCTCAGCCTCCCAAGTACTGGGATTACAAGCGTGAGCCCAACTACGCGCCAGGTTTCGAATGCTGGTTTTGCCATATAGTAGTTGTATAATCTTGGGGAAATTTCCTAAACTGCCTGAATCTTTGTTTCCTCGTCTGTAAATCAATGAGCGCGACTCCTGAACCATAAAATGGGTTACAACACCAAGGATTATGTATGAAGGCATTCAGCATAGTAACTGGCTCACAGGCATTGTACAAAACATGGTAGTCACTGTTTAAAGGGGAAGGGCCAGATGAGGGAATGGGGAATTAAAAAAGCACTCCATGAATGGGCGTTGACGAATTACTAGATTAAAATGTAAATACCCAGTCCGAGGGTCACAAGCAGCTACTTATTACAAAACCATCACCAGCACAAATGTGGTTAGTTTTCAGTTCTTTAATGGGACGAAGCAGGGAGGACCCGGAGCCGACAGAAGGCAGAACGTGGAGGCAGGGATCCTTTAAGCGGGAGCACAACTTTGGAAAAGGGCCTAAGAGGAAGATGGAAGGGTGTTGGTGACAAGTTTCAACTACCAAAATTACTTAATTCAATAATATATTTTTCCAGTACTTTATAAGGATAATTTTCAACATAGAGAAAGATTGAATTTGGTAGTGAAAACTCATATACCAGTGACCTAGTTTGTGTAATTATATTTTACTGTATTTGCATTACCATAGATCCAACCATCTGTCCATTCCTCCCCCCTTCATCCATCCACCCACCCACCCACTGACCCTTCCATCCATCCAGCTGATATTTTTGATGCATTTCAAAGTAAGTTGCGGACATCAGTATATATATATATATATATAGAGAGAGAGAGAGAGAGCCAGGAGTGGTGGCTCACGCTTGTAATCCCAGTACTTTGGGAGGCGGAGACCGGAGGATCCGGGTTCGCGGCCAGCCTCTGCTCTCCCTCTCTCTCTCTCTCTCTGTCTCTCTCTCTCTCTCTCTCTCTACCTAGTGAGGCCCTCCGCAACTTCGTGAGACCCGGTTTAAAAATAAAGTATAAAAAATAGGGCCGGGGGCGTAGCGCGGAGGTAGAACGCCCCTGCGTTCAATCCCCGGTACCGCAAAAAAAAGTATATATATATATTTCATTATAGTTCAAAATTTATTTACAGTCCTTTTATTTCTTGCAAATTTTACATGCAATGAATCAAGAAATTCTTTTGCGTATATGTATGTGTGTGTTACTAGGGATTGAACCCAGGGGATTCTACCTCTGAACTACACCCCCAGCACTTTTTAAATTTTTTTTTGTTTTGAAACAGGATCTCACTAGGTTGCTGAGAGTCTCGCTAGGTTGCTGAGGTTGGCCTCCAACCTGCGATCCTCCTATCTCAGCCTCCCAAGTACTGGAATTACAGGCATGCGCCACCGCTCCGGGCTAAAACAGGCAGTTCTTAAGTGGAGCACTGAATGAGTTTTGACAAATGAAGACATGGGCATAACCTGAACACCCGTCAAGTGACAGGGCATGACTGTCACCCCGTAACGTTTCCTCTAAACCCTTCCCTGTCCGTCCCAGATCCCGTATCCTCTTCGGGCAGCAACTGTTCTGAGTTTTTTCCCCACCGCAGATTAGTTTTGCCCGTTTTATTTGCTATTAGTGAAATGACAAGATGTACGCTCTTTCACTTAGCTTAATGTCACGTTATTGTCGATGTGCTGGTCGTCTGTTTCTCTTTGCTTACTGAATAATATTATATCCAATGAAGATACTGCAGTATATTATTCACTGGTTCATGGGCTCTCCTGTTGAATAACTGGAGAATAACTAGTCTGGGGCGATTCTGAAGAGAGTTTCTACTACCATCATGCCCTAAGTCTCTCGTGGATATACGCTTTCATTTCTCTTGGATAATTACCTGTGAGAGGAACTGCTGGGTCACAGGAGAATCGTGAGTTTAATTTTACAAGAAATGATCCATTCTTTTTTGGCCAACAGTGTAGGGGAGTTACTGTTGCCCTCCATTTTTGCCAAAGTTTGAGGTGTCAATCTTTTTCATTTTAAGTCATTCCACTGCGTTTACAGTGGCATCTCATTGTAGTTCATATATATGCTTTTATTTTTTCACGTTCAATATTATTCGGGATACATTTTATGATTTATGTTAACATTTAGGTTGGTTTGCTGCTTTATTATTCTTCCTCACCCAGAAAAAGGAGGTGCTATTAAGTCAATTATACTTCTTTTCAACTATTTTATTAGTGCATTGCAATTATACATCATGGTGAGGTTCGTTGTGATAAAAGCACGCACGCACACCGCTCCTGGTGTATTTCCCTCCAGACCCCACCCTGTTCGTTCTCTTCCCTCCCCACACATGTTGGTGATATTGGTACTAATACCGTTACATATTACAACAGTACTATGTGAACTGTTTCCTCCTTCAATCCTCCTTCTTCTCCTTCCTAATTCCCTCCCCAACCCCTTCCACTACTCTCCAGGTCTCTCTCCACATTATTTAAAGTCCCTTCCATCTCCTGTTTTCTCTCTAGCTTCCACATATGAGAGAAAAACATACAGCCCTTGACTTTCTGAGACTGGCTGACCTCCATTTAGCATAATATTTTCTGGTTCCATCCATTTTCCTGCAAACGAAATAATTTTGTTCTTTATGGCTGAATCCAACTCCATTGTGTGTGTGTGTGTGTGTGTGTGTGTGTGTGTGTGTGTGTGTACCACGTTTCCACTCTCCATGCATCTGTTGACGGACACCCGGGTCGGTCCATCATTTGCCTGTTGTGAATTTTGCCACTAGAATCATGGACATGCATGGATCACTGTAGTATCCTAACTTCTCACGCATCACGGAATTGAGGAAGGCCAGCTTCCAAACCTTGCTACTCTGAGCTCCAACATGGGGAGCCACCTCTGTGGTGCTCACCGCTCCACGCCCAGGGTCTAGGACAGTGCTCAGCACAGAAGAGCTCGCGCATGTTTGCATGAGTGGATGGGCAGCGCTTGCACGAGGTCCTTTTGGGTCGTCTTAGCTTTTGATGAAGCCTGAAAATATCTTGAAGGTAGATGCATGGTCTTTAGTATACTCCCCAGAAACCTTATCTCCTAATCATTCCATGCATCCAGACAGACAGGAACACACAGAAGGAAGGCCAAGTCGAGTCAGTTGGAAGGTCAAAGGGCCCTGAATGGATGGCCAACCAAGGAAACTTCCTGTAGACATTGCAAAGCCAGATTCGAGGCTTCGGGAGCCACTGGGTCAGTACTTGGAAATGCTCAAAAGAGTAGGAAACTAATCACTTGGTTTTGATCCATTAGCTCAGCTGTAATGTAGCAGAGCGAATGCAGTCACTGGCAGCAGACAGCTTCTCAGGCAGGAAAAAAAAATAGAGCGCGCTCCTTTCATTGCAATGAAAATTAAATGTGGAAATAATCCCCTGCTCTTTTTTGGAATATTACTGTGCTATTAACTAGGCTAAGATCATTAAAAAGTAATGACACGAAGTTGCATGCATCATTATTTTAAGAGAGATTGAATGAAAATAGACTGTCGATCTTTTCTGCTTCCTGCCTCGTCCTGGGCTTAATAGGCATCGGTAAGAACCGCGGCGAGCATATATTTTAATATTCACATTGTAGCTTTGGCCTTGAAGAAGGAAATCCGGATCATTAGAGAATGGACTGACAGCCCTTCTTGATTTTTTTTATCAAGTTTTTATTAGTACAAAATTAAGAGTGACTCTGTAAAACTAGAGTCACTCAGCAAATGTGTATAAAGTTCACTCCAGGTTCGAAAGAGGTAACTGTACCTTCCTCATTGCTATTTCCAAGGGGGGGGTGGAAATGTCAGTAATAAATTAGATGAATCTTGGTGCCACCACCAGGGTCTGTTTATTCTTTGTCGACATTAAGGTTCCTAGGGTCCCTGGGAAGTATACATGACAACAGACTGCCTGTCCTACAGAAACTTAGGACATTTTATTGGCCATATAGCATAGCCCTATCTAGAACATCTAGATGGGAGGGAGGGAGGGAGGGGGCTTTGATTTTGAAAAAAAAAGGCTTTTAGGGAAGAAAGTATGAGTTCTCAAATTACAGTGAGCTGCATCCACCACCCACTGTCCCCATCCTTGGGGCAAATGTGAACCTTGTGGCACTAGCAGGACCAGAGTCAGGAGTGACGGCGACAGTCTCCTCTGTCTAGAGGCGTCATCCAGGTGTAGACTGAACGTGTGTATCAGGGGTGGGGAAATGGGACGATTCTCCTCTGCCGGCTCCCAGGGTAGAGCGGAGAGCTGGGATGGGCTCCCAGGCCTTCAGGGATGTTTGCTGAGCCCAGGTTATCTTTGGAGGAAAGGAACAAAGAGCAAATAGTATGCAAAAAAAATGCTGTCTAATGATTGGTGGATAGAGGAGCAGTCTGAGCACCTTACTCCCTTTTCAAATTCCCTACCAAAGCTATAGCATTAGACCTCCGTGTCAATTTTAATATTATAACATAACACATCCGAGTTACTTAAATACTTATTTTCCTGTAAGATAAAGGCAAATTTTTTTACTGGGGAAAATTTGGTAATTGCGATACAAGAGGGACTTTAGATGATGGAAGAGGAAACCCCAGTGGAGCCATGGAAGGGGTCTAGGGGGAGTGGGGGGATAAATAATGAAGGAAACACTTCATTGATGTTTTGCACCTGTGTGAAATTACCAGTGCCAATCTGAATGTCATGTATGGGGAAAGGGAGGGGGTGCGGAGGGAGCCGGGGGAAGCTCACCAAGTGCTGTGTGCATGTGTGTCCCTGTCACTCTGAACGACATTATGATATGAGACTACAATGTATATAAAAATAATATAAACAAAAGCATATAAAAAGTATATAAAATATATATAAAAGTATATAAAGTATACAAAAATAAAAGTGTATAAAATAATAAATAAAAAAGGAAAATTTGACAAAACCAACAATGCATAAAGAAAATTAAATTTGAAGTCTCCATTTACTAGCAAACCTGGCTAGCATTTTTTAAAATTTATCACCAGGTTCTCCCCTGGCCTCCCCACTTTTAAATAATGTACATAATGATCATATACTATATATGGGTTCATACCCTGCTGAATATCCTTTTTATGCTTGTATAAGAATGTCATTAGCCGGGTGTGGTGGCGCACACTTGTAATCCCAGTACTTGGGAGGCTGAGACCGGAGGATCTGGGTTCGCGGCCAGCCTCAGCTACTTAGTGAGGCCTCCTCAACTTAGTGAGACCCTGTTTCAAAATAAAGGATAAAAAATAGGGCTGGGGGTGTAGCTCGGAGGTAGAATGCCCCTGGATTCCATTCCCAGTACTGCAAAAAAAAAAAGAATGTCATTAAACATTCTCCATGAAATATAAATGGTCCTTTGAACTTTACACTCTAATTAGGGAGCTTGGCATGGTTCTGTCCACATATGCAATTAAACATCATGCCATTTGTTTAGTATTTCAATTATACTCCCATGGGGAGTTCTTAGCACTAGGCCCAAGAACCAGATGGGTGTCCTTTATCATACCTATGAGAGCGTAGCCCTTAGTATGTCCCCAAAGGTAGCCACAGTAAAATTTCTTATAGACCCCTCTCCACAAGAGTTTCTTACTCAGAGGGGTCTCCAAGACCCCTCTCCAAAGTTTGTTACCCAGACAAAGCTGGATTCCCGAGTCAGGGAACATTTTTGGATTGGAGAAGAGGTGGCTTCTCTGGACCCATAGGTTCATAAGGACCCTGTGGAAGAAAATAATAGCCCAGTTCTAGGCCTTTTGAGCTGATAGCTTGACACAAGCAGGCATAGACTAGTTGAGGAATCACAATGCAGGATAGTCAGCAACTCTCTGGGCAATTGGTAAGAGAATCAACCTACATCTTTGAAACGCTGCTTCAATGTCATGATGACAATTCACCTGCTTTGGAATCAGAAAGACGTGAGTTCTGAGTCCACGCTTAGAGGCTGTGTGTGTGTCTGGGCAAGGTACTTAACTTCTCTGAGACTCTCTCATCAGTAAAATAGGAAAGATGGCTAGACTTACTTGTTATGATTCTTGCAAGAATTAGATGAGCTATTGTGTGGGAAGCTCTTCCTCTGCCATCAATAAGTGGTACTATGAATACTGCTTGAGATTAGGTTAATTATCACGATCTTTCTCAAGTTCATCCAGGGATGGGTTAGCTGCTTTTATGTATATTGGCTAAATACATCAGCTTTGGAAAGAGTCTTCAGTTAACATCCAGTTCTAGTATGTAGCAGCATGCACCTCGAGAGCTTATTTCTTAGCCTCTCTGCAGCTCAGTTTACCAGTTTACCTGTATCAAAAGTGCATAAAATGACGAGTGTCTTGCTTTGAGTTTGGGAGGGTAGAATAAGGTTATATACTGAAAGTAAAAGGAAGAAGGATGTCTTATTTAATGTAATACACCGAATCACAAGGGTAGTCTTATGTGCATGCTCAAAACACAGATGCAAACGGGGTCAGCTCCCTGCCCTCAGGAAGTTGATACTGTTGGCAGAGGTAGGGGTCACGTGCCTTTACATACCTGTGTATTTGTAAAAATGTTCAGCTCTGGTGAGCTGTGCACCTCTTGAAATCTGTGCTTGTTCTTCCATGTGTAATATGGGCACATTTGGAGGGGGCCACGCGTCTTCTTCAAAGACGACTAGGACATCCGAGTGGGGTCAAGTCAGGGCACCGAGTTGGACTCAGGAATTAGATTATTAGGTGTTCGGCTTTGGGTCTAGAGTGCCCCCCACAAGATCTTGTGTTGAAGGCATGGTCCCCAATTCAGCAGTGTCCAGAGGCAGGCCTTTTGCGAAGTGATAGATCATGAAGCTTGGTCCTCATGGGTGGATTAATCCATGGACAAGCTCAGAGTGTAATGGGCTCTAGGGAGGCAGGGGACTCTTTAGCAGGTGGGGCCTAGTTGGAGGAAGTGGATTCCTGGGGCTGTGCCCTTGAAGGGGAGGTTTTGTCCTCTCTCTCTCTCTCTCTCCCCTCCTCCCCCTATTCAGGCCACCATGTTGTGAGAAGCTTCACTCTCTGCCACGATCATTGGTCTTACTTCAGGCTCAAAGCCACAGGGCCTGGTGCCCTGGACCTCTGAGACCAGGAGGCAAAACGAGCCTCTGCTTCACATTGATCTGTCTCAGGTGTTTTGTACCAGCGGTGGAAACAGACCAACACATTCAGATTAGAAAGACTCTCCGGAGCATGACCCCAACACCGGTGAGACCTTACACCCTTTCCCATAGAGCTGCCCGCAGCCCTCCATGGTCACGGGGCTACCGCTGCTAATGTGGATTTTCCTGGGGCCTGAGCAAACTCTAATCTGGCTTTCAGGGTACTCTCAGAACCATGCATCATCTCTAGATAAGGATCGCTCTCTCAAGAGCAGGACCAGGAAAGAGGGAAGACTGGTCTCAAAACGGGGGCTCAGCCAGGCAGCAGTGGCTGAATAATAAGATGAAATAAATATTCCGAATGAAATATTCATGGGCTCAGGAAATGGGACCTAGGCTTAATAAAACGATCGTGCGAGGTTACAGCCCCCAGCCCGCCCCCGCCTCTCTGCAAATTATACCATCGCCTCTCCTATGTGAGCATTAAAATATATAATTAATGCTCATTGTTAATAATACATCTCCAATTTCCAGTTGCAAAAATATAGCTTTTCCCTCTCTCGGAAGATCACCTCTATTTCGTCATTAACATTTTGTCATAAGAGGCCAGAGTGATTTACGTGGACCATGAGTCGATGGGTGAGCTGCTGCGCTGGGCTGGGGCCAAACTCTTTGGGGAAGGGCTTCATTTATCAGCTGGGACTTAGAACTCTTGTACTGATTTATGTGGAAAGGCTTGAGGGAGAGTCCCGTGGAAGGGTCTTAGGGCCCTCAAGGATTAGTAATAATACCTAGAGGGCCTGGCGGACCAGCTGTCAGAGCGAGAGCGAGTCCAGCTGAGAGAGGGATGAGGTCTCTGATTATTGGTCTGGCTGCTAAGAACATCTGGCACAGCGCTTCTGCATATCCATCTTCCCTCACCGTCTCCATCTGCATGTCTCACTGGTCCAGGAAGTGCAACATGACCCTTGCAAACTCTTTCCTCAAGTGTGTTTTGCTTGCAGCTTGTCCTGTGTCATCTACGTGGTGGTTTCTCAAGCCAGAGACCTGAGAGTCAACAAGTAACAACCCCCTGCTCCTTACCTCCTACATTCGAACCTTCCCGATTCCTTTCGAAGCCCTTCCTCTTCCGTCAGCTCCTTAGGTCTCCAGAGAAGCCTCTGGATGCAGGTAGAGTGGGATTTTATCTCCTTTTTAAAAATACTTTTGATTGGCATATAATAATTGTAGATATTCATGGGGGACAATGTGATATTCTGATTCATGTATAGATGGGGCCATGATCAAACGTGGTGCATACACGCACAATGGTATATTATGCAGTCATGAAAAGGATGGAATCCCCATATGGAGGGACCTGGAGGACATTATGTTAAGTGAAATGAGCCAGACAGAGAAAGACAAGGACCACATGACCTCACCCATGTGTGGAATCTGAAGACATTGAGAGTAAAACAGAGATGATCTCCTTTTTTGGATTTAAGAAACTAGGAAATAGACCCATTACCCCACTGGGTAAGTAAGGGGATGTAGGAGTCAGGCATGTTTAACCTGTGGTCTAGTGTTCTTCCCAGGCCCTGCCTTGGGTCAGGAACTAGACCCTTCTTTACCCCGCTCCTCTTGTGTTGTGCCAACAAGGCTTTCTGGGACTTCATAGTTATTCAGCCTCCGGTGCTGTGATGACTTATTCATTCTCTCTCTCTCTCTCTGTCTGTCTCTCTGTCTCTGTTTCTGTCTCTGTCTCTGTCTCTCTGTCTCTCTCTCTCTGTCTCTCTCTCTCTCTGTCTCTCTCTCTCTCTGTCTCTCTCTCTCTGTCTCTCTCTCTCTCTCTGGAAAAACATGAGGATGGTGCTCTTTCACCTCATTTCCATCTCAGCATGCCTGTCCCATGCTGTTGTCTAAGGAGCATTTTTGAACCGGCTCATGTGGCAGCGCACTGCAGCCAGGCGGGCAGCCATTTCATTAAGCACCTGCCCTCGCTGACATTTTCATCGTGACACCTGCCCACGCCTCAAGTCTGGGCATCGCCAGGTGTGGAAACTCACTCTCCTTCGGGAGGAAGGTGGTCTTGAGGGTGCAGCCAGCACAGATCTGGGGGAGAGAATTAGATGGAGACTCATCTCAGGCGCGCCTGGGATATTAGCATCTTTCACTTAGACCTTAAGAAGGAAAAACACACACAAACACACACACATTTCAGGAGTGATTGTGTCCTTTTATGAAAACTCAGTCCACCTGGCCCAGCGAAGGGGCGGTAGTCAATGAGTAACCTCGGAATCTTCCATGGATGGACTACTTTATGGGCAGTACAAACCCTTGCATATAATTCCATTTGGGTGGCACAAAAATCTGTTTTGTGGGACCGTTTTTTATGAATGCAGAATTTGACTCAGAGCAGGTAAGTAACTTGGGTAAGATCACATGGTAAGTCCGTGGCAGGGCATGGGGTACAGTCCATTCTGTAGATTCCAATGCAATATTAGGGGGAAATGAATATTGGGCATCAAAGTAAGGAGTTCCAGAGATGGACCATAAGGCTAGAATTCTTAAGAGTGGACTGAGACCCACCTGTTTCTAAATGTGGTTGTATCACTCATGAGCTAAGAGATCCTGGGACAAGCTAATTAATCTCATGGACCTTCTGCTTCTTATCTATAAAATTGAGATCCCAGCTGGGCATGGTGGTACACTGCTATAATACCAGTACTTGGGAGGTTGAGACAGGATCGCCAGCCTCAGCAACTTAATGAGACTCTCAGCAACTTAGTGAGACCCTGTCTCCGACAAAAAATAAAGAGAACTGAGGGTGTAACTCAGGGAGTAGAATACCCCTATGTTCAATCCCCAGAGCTACAAATAAGAAAAAAAATTGAGATCACAACACCTACAACCCTTCTTATTTTTAACCTTGCATGTGTTCAAGGATGCCCCTCACTAGCGAAGCTATAAAGATACTTGGTGAACTGTGAAAGGCCATGCAGATGTCCGGGTACAAAAACATAACTAGAGAAATTTCATTCCTTCAATTGGAGTAGAACATGGTCATAGGCATTTTATAGCAGCGAGGAAGAAGGGGAGGTACCGAAAACCAGGGTTTTTGTTTGTTTGTTTGTTTGTTTTTGCAGTACCGGGGACTGAACCCAGGGGCGTTCTACCTCCGCGCTACACCCCCGGCCCTATTTTTTTATACTTTATTTTGAAACCGGGTCTCACGAAGTTGCGGAGGGCCTCTCTAGGTAGAGAGAGAGAGAGAGAGAGAGAGCGAGAGCTGAGGCTGGCTGCAAACCCGGATCCTCCGGTCTCCACCTCTCAAAGTACTGGGATTACAAGTGTGTGCCACCACGCCCGGCCAAACCCAGGGTTTTTTAGGGTTTGGGAAAAATTGTATCTCCTAAAGTTCAGTGGTGTCCAGCAACAGAAACCAAGTCTAAGCAAAAATGGAGGTTTATGGGGAGACATGGGTGTCTGAGGACGTGTGTTCCTTGATAGTTTGAGAAGCAAATGAAGAAAGGCTGGATGAGACCAGAGAGAAGTGGCGGTGTGTGGAGGAAGGGGCCTGGATCGGTGGCTCCTTCTCCTAGGCGTCTCAGACTTCCTGGGCATCTAGATCTCCACCCTCTTCTCTACGTGACTCAAGTGCGGTCTCCTCTTTCTGTCTCCAGTCTGGGTCAGGGATGGCTTTTCTACGTAGGAACAAGCAAGAGACGTGTGGTTTAGCAATTCCTTTCAGCCTCAACTTCTGTTCAGAGATTAATGTCCCAAGCTAAAAATTTTTCTGTAGAGACAATTGAGTGTGGGGACATGCCTGGTGAACCTCACAGCCCTTCTGTTTCTTATCTATAAAATTCAGATCACCAAACCAACAATCCTCCTTATTTTTAACCTCGCAAGTGTTCAAGGACCCCCTTGCCCCCAGCCCCAATTAGTGAAGTTATGAATATACTCTGCAAGCTGTGGGCTGAACCCTTTATACCTTGAAAAGACTGCGGGGGTCTCCGAGTATCGCAGCCCTTCATGGACTTGCCTGGCCCTTTCTCGACCAAATGGCCCCATTTCCTAAAACCTAAATAGACCAGGGCTCCTCAGTCCTGAGATTTTGTCCCCTAAATGGACATAACTGACCCTTGAAGTCCTTATTCTCTGGATGCTGGTTAACCTTTAGAGGATCGACACCCAACTGTCTGGTTGGACTGATTTAGTAATCAGGATTTCTAAGACCCTCCAATAAGCCGGGCGTGGTGGCGCACGCTTGTAATCCCAGTACTTGGGAGGCTGAGACTGGAGGATCCGGGTTCGCGGCCAGCCTCAGCTACTTAGTGAGGCCTCCGCAACTTAGTGAGACCCTGTTTCAAAATAAAGAGTAAAAAATAGAGCTGGGGGTGGAGCTCAGAGGTAGAATGCCTCTGGGTTTGATCCCCAATACTGAAAAAAAAAGACCCCCCCATGCTTGCAGTGGAGTGACCCACTCCAAATATTCTCTGAGAATGGATTTGTCTAAAACTCACAAATCAGCTCCTTCTGTCTCCAAAGCCCATGGTCTGGCCCTCAGCGGGCACAACTCGAATTTCCTGGGCTCCATCTGCTCTGCAGTGAAATGCCCACTCTACGGGCAGAACTCTCCTGGCCTGGGCACAGGGGTCTTTGTGTGCTGAAGACAGTGACTGGTTTCAGAGGAGCGGTCCCGCAGAGGAAGCCAAGGATGGAAGTCTCTCCCCCTCGCTCCCTCCCTGGAGACAGAGCTTCTGCATGTCCTCCTTTCTTTGAGGCTCCGTGGAACAGCTGCTCTCTGGGGCTGCGCTAGAAGCATTCCGGCGGTTCTGTCGCGTGGGCCTCCTCCGCGGCGGCGTCTTTGCTGATGTCTGCTCTTTAGCGATTTATGCTGAAATTAACGTGTTTTGGATAACGCCGTTGTTATTTCCAATTGTATTTCTTTGGAGGAAGCAGGGGAGCCAAATATCTGCCTCCGTCTCTGCTGATGAACTGAGAAACACAGCATTGTGGGCCAGGGGTTGGAGCCCCACGTGAGCATACGAGGTCTTTTGGGGGGATGAGCAAATATAGGAATGTATAATTAAAACTCTCAGGGAAGCAGGCTGTATTTTTACCCACTGGTATTTAAGTTCTTATCTCTTTGCTGGTTGCCAAAGTGAGCCCCATCCAAGCAGATGTTTCAGGGCAATGTCTTCCATCGCATCCTGTGACTGCTTTGGGTTCTTCAGAAACCTGTAGGAGGTGTTCCTGGGCTGGGGAGGGTGTGTGATATGGGCGCCGTAGCTCGGGTGCAAGATCTCTCCTCCCCTTTTTATCCAGAGATACTATTTTTATCTGTGTTAAATGTGGCGTTCCATGTCTTCTATTTTGGAAGGATCTTATGTAAAGTTTTGGGCCACCAAAACAGACTGGTTTACTTGGGCAAAAAGGATTTAGAAAAGAAAAATGAGAGAAGACAGAGAAGTGAAGGGGGGGGGATGGATGGCCAGACTTCTGGGACACCCAGTGGGACCTGGGACAGTGCTGGCATCTAGGGAGCAGCCGGAGCTGACTCCTGAACTTCAAGGACTGACCATCCATCCGGGCACCAGCATCGGGTTCCCATGGTACAAAGTCTTTTGTGTTAGAAACTGTTTAGGATTTCCTGTCTGAATTCCTAGGCGCAAGAGTCTCATTGGCTTAGATTGGGGGTCTGACCAGGTCGGGTGAGTCAGCTCATGCTCAAAGTGATGCACTTTTATATTAAGGTGATATATTGATGGGAGTGAGGAGCTATCTTGAAAGCTGTTAAATGAAAGAAGCTAGACCCCTAGATGCATGGGAAATGATCACAGGAGGGCACCCCATTTTTGTGCTCGCTTTCTAGCAACCAGCAGCTAGAGCTCTGCCGCCCTCCTCACTGTCTCCCAGCCGCCGCTGGTCTCAGAGTCTCGCCAGGTCTCCCTGTCACTGGGGCCACCCTTTGCCCAGAGGGAGTGGAAACAACTTGACTGACATCCCCACCCAGACAGACCTTTCCCCAAAGGAAAGGTCAGATGATGCAGCCGGAGGAGGGGTCCTGGGTATTAGGTGGGGACAGATTTCCACCCCCACAACAATGATGTCATAAACTAAAAGATTTCCAGCGCAGCAGAAGCTTGAAGACCACTGGTCTGAGTGCTCATGCCAGGTATTTTAGGAAAACAGAATGTCTAGACTAGGGGTCCTTAAAGTCTACCCCTTGATCAACAGTATCACCATTACCTGTGGACTTGGTAGAAATGTAGATTCTTGGGCCCCACCCACACCTTTTGAATCAAAAGCTCTGGGAGTGGGTCCCAGCAGTCTGATAACAAGTCCCCCGTGTGATTCTGCTGCACCCTGATAAAGGAGTTCCAAAACTCCTCTCTGGCCACACTTCTAACATTTGCTTTCCCATAGCTTCCCCGCTGGTTGTGCACCACCGGCTCCACAAGGCAATGGGACCTCCTTGGGATGCAAAGCTCTCCCTACCTTCTCGTGTATCCACAGCAACAGCATCAGTTCATCCGCAAACAGATTCCTTTGGTACCAGAATCATATCCCGGGTTCCAAAGAGTTCCATTTTTTAGCTGGGCATGGTGGCACACACCTGTAACCCCAGTACTTGGGAGGTGGAGACAGGAGGATCACAGGTTGGAGGCCAGCCTTGGCAAGTTAGCAAGACCCTGTCTCAAAATAAACACTGAAAAGGGCTGGGGATATAGCTCAGAGGTAGAATGCCCCTTGGATTCAATCCCTGGTAACACACACACGCACACACATGCGTGCGTGCACACATACACACATACACACACACACACACACAGACAATTCTATTTTTCTTAGAAAAGAACAATTTAGACATAGGCTTGGCAATTGTAAGGGTTCAGGAGTTACTTTGACAGGATTAGTCTGCAAAGTCCAGCAGCTTCCTCTTACCTGAGGTCCCGCTTTTCCACAGTTTCAGTTATCCGTGGTCAGCCATGGTTTGAAAATCTTAAATGGAAAATTCCAGAAATAAACCATTTGTAAGTTTTAAATTGCATGCCATTCTGAGGAGTGTGATGACATCTCAGGCAGTCTTGCTCTGTCCTGCCCAGAGCGTGAGTCAGCCCTCTGTCCTCCATATCCTTGCTGAATATTCTACCCAATGATTAATCACTTAGTGACCATCTCAGCTCTTAGATCAGTCAGGGCACTGTGGTGCTTATGTCCAAGTAAACCTTATTTTACTTAATGATGGCCCCAAAGTACAAGAGTAGCTATGTTGGCCATTTGGAAAATGTATTCTGCCATGGTTAAGGGGGTACTATTTACTACCAGATGTCTGGGCTGAATGACTTAGGGAATGATGTGTTCTCTTTGGTACTGGGGATTGAATTCTGGGGGCATTCTACCTCCAAGCTATACTCCAAGTCCTATTTTATTTTATTTTATTTTTTGTGGTACTGGGGATTGAACCCAGGGATATTGTACCTCCAAGCTACACCCCCCAGCCCAATTTTTTATTTTTAATTTTTGGAAACAGGATCTCACTAGGTTGATGAGAGTATCACTACTTGCTGAGGCTGTCTTTGAACTTGTGATCCTCCTGTCTCAGTCTCCCAAGTACTGGGATTACAGGTGTGTACCACCATGCCCGGCTATTTTATTTTTTTAAAATTTGAAACAGAATCTTACTAAGTTGCTGAGGGTCTTGCTAAGTTGCTGAGGCTGGCCTCAAACCTGCAATCCTCCTGTCTTAACCTCCCAAGTACTGGGATTATAGGCATGTGCCACCACATCTGGCTTCTAAGAACTTTCAATAAATTGAAGAGAATTGAAAATGTCTGAGAAGGGCCTATAGCATAGAATGTTACCCATACCTGATAACATCCCTTGGATGAAACACAGACTCTGACACTATCTTTAGATAGGAGCTGTGAGCTTTTCTCCACTTCCTTCCCCTGTGGATGGTGCTAGAAGTTTTCTGGTGAGCACATGTCTGAAACACTTAATAGTATTGGTGAAATTTGACATATGGGTAAAAATTAAGTCATCCATCATAAATATTTAGTTCTTACCTGCCAAATGAATGAGAGAGTTCACTGACTTGTGAGTTGAGAAATTTGGTTTCATGTTCCCGGGCCGTGCCTCAGTTTCACCAGCTTGGGGGATTTGGAAATGAGGATGTTGGAGAAAAAATCTCAAGGGCTCTTTGCACTTCTAATCATCTACGAGTGATAAAATCCCCAAGAGGCTATCATATTTTATGGCATCTCAATTGCAGCAATTTCCTGTTAATATTCAGCGTTCCTTTTATGACCATTACTATCTGACATTTGGAGCACTTGGGAACATTCCAATAGTCTCAGCACCTTTGTACCTCAAAAGCAAATTTCATCGGACATGTTTAATTGCCTGTTTCTATTCGGAGCAAAATAAAGCAAAATTTAGACTAAAAACATCCTGACCTGAAGTCCCTTAGAAAATGTAATTCCCTGGTCATTTCTTCCATTATCAACTTCAGTAGCTCCTCCCCTGCCTCCCAGTTGCCAGCTGAGAATTTGGCTGAAGAGCTATTTGACCAAACACTTAGCTTAAGTTGAATCCATACCTGAAAGGACCTGAACTGTAAAGAGATGGGTCACCTAGGTACATCGGCTGCTCCATTCGGAATCCCAGAGTGATCAGTGGCCACATGCTTTAGGAAAACCTATGGGCTGTCCGGGTGCCTTCTCAGAGCAGAGCTAGCTAGAGGAAGCATCCTCACTCAGGAGTTTTCATGGTTTGGATTTGAAGTGCCCTCCACCTAGCCCTCATGGAATCGAGGCAGCCATGTTGGAGGTAAGGCTTGGTTGCTAATGAGGGGTCCTTGGGGGTGTGGCCTTGGGGATTATATAAGGTCTCTCCTCCCTCTGCTCCCTCTCTTATTTCAGGCCTCTGTGATATGACAGTAGAACCTAGAACTGTCCCTCTCTCTGCTTTCTGCCACAATGCCCTGAGCTCTGCAGACCCGGCCTGACATGGACTGAAACTCTGAAATCTCCAAAAACTGTGAGCAAATACATCTTCCTTCCTCTAAGCTCTGTGGCCAGTTGTTTTGGATTACAGCAGTGAGAATGTTGACTGGGATGGAGTCACACTGGCAGGATTGGGTACCTGCTTACTGAGCACCTGCCGTGCAGAAAAGAGAGTGTAACAGCATGAACTTTAGGACCTGGGAGACCCATGTTCAAATCTTGCCTCTGCCATTTAAAAGTCATGGTATCCTGATGATGATGTTGATATATTTGCAAGCTTTGGGGGTAGGGAAATGAGGGGTTCTGTGGATGCTAGAATGCCAGTGGCAGGTATTTTCCCCCCTCAGGGAAACCTGAGAACTAATTCTGCTTTTTTTCCCATCACCTCTCATAAGGTCATGGCCTTGCCCATACTTAATTTAGGATTGAGATCAAGTAGAACATATTTTTTAACAAAATTCTCTTAAATGAAGTGCATAGCTGGTGGGTGAAGGTCATTCCTTATATACCTTGACTGCCAGGGATTGTGAAGAGAATATGACTTTGTAAGTCTAGTGCTTTTATGTAAATACATACCTTTCAGAGACCCCAGGGGCCAGAGGAAACTAAACCAAGACATATTGCAATGGACATGATTCTACATGATCACTTTGATTCCAATATATTTATGTATACTCAACCAAATAAATTGGTTACATCAGGAAAGAGGGAAGGGAAAAGAAAGGGAAAGGAAAGATAGAAAGGTTCACACAGAGAGGAAGAGGGAGAGGGGGAAAAGATGGGGGGCAGAAGACAGGATAGAGAAAACAATTGAGGAGAACATGCATGGTGGGTGGGGGATAGGGGTGGGGATGGCACGATTTTGGGGGTCTATAGAGGGTGGCCTGTCTCTTGAAGCAATGGGTGGAACTTATACTGAGCAGAGGCTCAGGTAGACCTTATGTTGAACACCAGCTCTTGTCAATTACTAAGCTTAAACCTGGGCAAATGACTGAACCTCTCTGAGCCTCAGTTTCCTGAACTATAAAGCTTAGATAATTATACTATTCAACTCAAGGGATTGTGGAGAGGAACAAAAATGAGACAATGCATACAAATTGCTTAGTAACACGCCCAACATATATGAATTGTTCAACAATTGTCGTCATTATGGTTGTTCATTTCTTGGCAGGGTATGGATCCATTTTTCTTGTGTACCTAAATTAGGGAACTCTGAGGACAGTCGTCCCGGGTTCTGAACAGGTCTTCCATGTGTATCTGGGCAATCACATGTGGTAGATACGGCTGTGCCTTTCAGGGGCCCCTAGTAATCTATGCCAGGCTGCTGGGCTCACGGGCTCTTTGTTCTGCTATCACATAGCTCCTGCCTCTGTTATCTGACCACTTCTGCAACTTACCCACAAGGCTGCTTAAGGCCAATCTCTGTATGCATCTATGTCTATGCGGCAGGTGGAGGCAGGTGCAGCCGTCATGATATCGTTTGAGTCTTTGGCTAAAGTTGCTTAGAGGACATCAGTGATAACCCAGTATTGATTCCCTGGAGCACTTTTAATTAGATTTCATTTGCCAGGTACCCAGAATTGTTCTCAGAGCTTCATTCCCAAACAGCAAATGAAATAGCGTTGACACAGGCTTTGTGGCCACACAGGCCTGAGTGCAAATCTCGATATGGTCATAGACTATGTGTTCTTGAGTAGTTTCTTTAAATTATCTGAACTCAGTTTCTCTGCCTGTAAAATGGGGATGATGCCTTTAGGGAATTTGTGAAAACTCAGATAAGATAATGTGATTGACTTATCCATCACCGAGTAGATTTTCAATGAATGGAAACACTTAAAGTTACTCTGCACATTCATCTACTAGACACTAGACATCAACAGAAAGGAATTATGCCATATTTATGGCTGTATCCTCATTTCCTATCATGTAATTGGCACATATGTGTGTGTTCATTGAATGAATAATCAACTACATAAAGCAGGTACTGTTTTCTTCCATATTACAGATAAGAAAATGGAAACTCAAAGATGTTATGTAAATTATCCAGTGACACAGCTACCATATGAAGGAGAAGAAATTTAAGTGTGAGTTCTAGTGGATTCCAAAGACCAGGTTCTTTTCTCTGGGATCTGAGTCTTGGCTCTGGTAGATTCTGATGAAAACCAAAGTTTAATGTATTAACATCCTAAAGTTCTGCTTTCTTAAAGGGCTGTCAATAGCAGTAAATATCCTAAATCTCTCTCCTATACTAGATACTTTGCAAATGTTGTTTAACTTGCAAAATCACTCTTCAAAATAAGTAGTAAATATTCCTGGGGGTCATCAGAAGAAGCTGAGGTCACCGGGCATAGTGGTGGATACCTGTAATCCCAGCACTTGGGAGGCTAAGACAGGAGGATCGCAGGTTCAAGGCCAGCTTCAGCAACTTAGTGAGACCCTCAACAACTCAGCAAGACCCTGTTTCAAAATAAAAAAAAAATGAAATAGGGCTGGGGGTATAACTTGGAGGTAGAATGCCCCTGGGTTCAAGCCCCAATACAGAAGAAGATGAAGAAGAAGAAGAAGAAGGAGGAGGAGGAGGAGGAGGAGGAGGAGGAGGAGGAGAAGGAGAAGGAGAAGGAGAAGAAAAAGAAGAGGAGGAAGAGGAGGAGGAGAAGAAGGAGGAGGAGACAGCAGCAGCAGCTGAAGTCACATGGGGTCAGATAAGTTGTCTAATGTCAAGAAGTACATAAACAACAATCCCAGACTGTTGGACACCAAGCTTACATTGAGATCCCCTTCTGCATGTTCCTTGTTCACTTCAGCCATAGGGCTGGGTGTAAGCAGCACCTTGGATCTACAGGGGTTCCAGTAGACCTGTTGCCAGAGCTCAGGAAGACGAACCCTGGACAGACAGACACAGAGGCAAAATCAATACCTAGGTGAGGGTCTCCTTCAGATGAGGTAGTTTCTCCAACTCTAATCCCACTGGGATCTGGCTGAACTCCAATTACATGTTGGATTACATGATGGATACGTCCTAGGGCAGAATTATTTATTTAAACCCTCAGGTACACAAATCAGATTCCAATTACCAATAAAAGTACACCATATCTCTATGTCTATAGAAAAATCAATGAGTAAAAACCTTGATTAACAATTCATGCATATTTCAGCTACTCTCCACCGTTGTTGTTTGAAAATTCATGACAGGGAATCGGGGGCTTTCCTCGAGGGAAGGAGTCTTTGCAGAATGCTGCCCGAGCTCTTGAGATGCTTAGAGCATTAATTCCGGGTACCCAAGCTGCTTTGTACTGAGAATCCAGAAGGATGTTTACCTGCTATTGATTTACTCTTCTTCCTTATTAAAACACCTCCAATTTTGCTCAGGGTAAACATGTACCCAACTGTTTTAGTCAGCTTTTTCTCATCGCTGTGACCAAAATAACTGATAAGAACAACTTAGAGGGAGAAAAGTTTATTTAATTCATGGTTGTAGAGGTTCAGTCTACGGTTGGCCGGCTCTAAGGCAGAAATATCATAGTCACAGGATATGGCAGAGGAAAGCTCAGGGCAGCCAGAAACAGAGAGAGGGAGAGAAAGAGAGAGGGATAGAGGGGGGAGAGAGAGAAAGAGAAAGAGAGAGAGAAAGAGAGAGAGAGGAAGAGAGAGAGAGAGAGAGAGAGAGAGAGAGAGAGAGAGAGAGAAGAAAGGACCAAGTACAGATACGATCCTTAAGGCCAGGCCCCCAGTGACCTGCCTCCTCCAGTCACACCCTACCTGCCTACAATTACCACCCAGTAAATCCATTTTAATTGTTAAGTCATTGGTGGATTTCTCCACTGTTGAGGCTAGAGCCCTGATTCAATTATTTCATCTCTGAATATTATTGTGTTGTTATCGCATGAGCTTTTCTGGAGGCATTCCACATCCAAACCATGATACCAACTACAACCCTTACTTCCCCAGAGTCCCTGGAAGGTAGGTGTAGTCATGTGGCACAGATATGGCCAAGGGGACAAGCACAGTTGGGTAGGAGGCTTCTGGGTAAGTTTCTGCTTTCTTGGTGATAGGGGACAGATGTACCTGGTACAGTCTCTGAACCCATTATCCCTAATATGATATCACAGGCATAATAATATTATCACACATGTGTATCGTGCTACTCTACTTCTACCTAGAAGGTAGAAGGTCTTCTACCCAGAAGTAGAGTAGAACTTGAGGCAGAAGCCATGGGAACCTGACCATTGAGCCAAGCCAGAAGGCATGTAGTTATAACAAGGGAGGGATCTATTTTATAGCTGGATGGTCTGTTTCTTGCAGCTGAGAGCCTCCCACATTTGTTGGGGCATGGCTTCCAAGGCCTGCCACCCGCAAGATCATGTGACCTGACTGTCTAAGTAGGTCACTAGTATGTGCCCTGTAGCAGCTAGGGGACAAGGCAGCCTGGCCCTCACCTCCTGAGCTGGGCTGTGTTTTATTTGGGGGAGGTGTTTTCTAATGAATCATGAAGAGAGAGCTAGAACCCTTTCCTTCTTGTATTGTGTCTCAGGTAGCTGCACAGTCATGAGGACATAAAGTGGGACCATGAGAAAGAACTCTGCTCCATCCATGCCTCCCGCAGGGGTTGAGCTCTGGGAGACTCAGGTGCGCTCCTTAGCTGCCTTGTGTCCCTGTGATTCCAGACAGGGCGCTGCACTGTGCTGAGTCTGTTTCTGCAGCCCTTCTGAAAGGAGGAGGTTGCTCACATTCTAGGCATGCTTTGAAGATTAGGTGAGATGATGCTTCAAGCGCTTGGGGATGCAGAATTACTTATCAATCAACCTGAAATGCTTTTCTAATTTATTACTGTTAACAAGTATAAGAAGGTCATAGTTTTGCTTAGCACAGCAGAAAACTTTTTTTGTTAAGTTGCTGAAGCTGATAATGGATGACAAAACAATCTTTTGAGGTGGTGGACTCCCCAGGTTTCAGACATTGGGAGGGCAACTGGATGGGCAGCCCCAGGGGTGCTGGAGAGGGCCCCCCTGTAGTGATGGTCCTGCAGTGAGGCCTAGGGGCAGAGGACAGGCACTGACTGAATCTTCATGCATAGGACCTTCCCAGGCGATACTGCTATTATGAGATTACCCAGGCTCTGTTGCTCAGAGGCATGCTTGATTTCATTACTCTCCTTTTTATTTATTTATTATTTATTTATTTATTTATTTATTTATTGTCTCAGTCACCATTCTCACTGATGTAATCCAAAACAACTGCCCACACAACTTAAAGGAAGGAAGATTTATTTGCTCACAGTTTTTGGAGATTTCAGGGTTCAGTCCATATCAGGCTGGATCTGTGGAGCTCAGGGTATGGTGATGGGAAGCAGAGAGAGGGAGAAAGCAAGGGCTCTGCTCTCACATCATGGAGGCTGGAAGCAGAGCAAATAAGCAAGGAGATTCAACGATGAAAGCACAGTTCCCAAAGCCACACGCCCAGGGACCCACCTTCTCCAGCCACACCCCACCTGTCTAGGTTACCACCCAGTAAATCCATTACAGTGGATTTATTCACTGATGGGATTACAACCCTTGTGACTTCATTACATCAACTCTGAACATTAAGACATGAGCTTTCCAGGGAGTATTCTATATCTAACCATAATTTTTATTTATTGAGATGAACCTGAAAGTTCCAGTTGATATCATTCCTCACGCTGGCGGAAGAGCCCCTAAGTCTTTATAGGATGATGGTCCTTGGACTCTTGAATTCCTACTGATGCCGTGGGCAGCTCTTCCCATCCCCTCCATCCACCCCTTTAGCATCTCATTATTATGGAAGAACTTGAGCTCTCTGGGCAGACAGATCTGGGTGAGAATCCTCTTAACTGGCTGTGTGACCTTGAGTACGTTGCTTGTCATCTCTGAACCCCAGTTTCCTTGTTAACCAGGAAATCATATCCATCTATGAGCTGTGTAGTTCAGAGAAGACTAGCAATAATGCCTCCTCCATGAATGTCTACATGATTGTGTGCCTAGCACAGTGTGGGACTCAGAATTGAGACACAGGAACTGGAAAATGGTCACAATAAACACAATATTAATAATAATAATAGCTATTGTGATCACTATTTATTCAATATATATATATATATATATATATATATATGATTTGAAATTATCAAAAGAGCTGTTCCCTTTGAAACAGCCACAGAGAAACAGAATGTGCTGCTGTTAGTAGGGAGGAGAGTACCTGGCAGCATTAGAAACACTTGATCTGCAAAAGTTTGGGGCTGTGTGTGTGTGTGTGTGTGTGTGTGTGTGTGTTTTGTATAAGATTGGCAGCCCTAAAAAGAAGTTACCAGAGTAGCTATCAGGGGAGAAGCCGACCACAAAGCCAAGCATAAGCAAGAATTATGCTTTCCTTCTGCGCTACAGCAGTGCGCACCCTCTGGGGGCTGGTTTTCATTTGTAATCTTAGTAACTCAGCCAAGCTGCAGACAGCGAACCTCACATTGATCAGAGCCCTGCAGGGGAGAGCAGGCACCAGGAACCTGGGGACAAAGGTCTCACTTATTAGCTACCACTCTCCGGAGCGTGTGTGTGAGTGTGTGTATCGGTGTGCGTGTGCATCATCATGCTAGGAGAATTGCAGGCCTTCGCGCGGCCTGGCGGGGAGGCTTGCACAGGGCTGGGGGCTGTAGTTTCCTCAATGTCTGGTGACTGGCAGGGGGGGATCAAGGGATGTTTCTCATGGAGTGGAATAGCTTCTTATTTGGGAGAATGGAAAGAAAGATGAGAAACATCCCATTGTTGTAGTACACAGCTATTAAGACTATGGGTGAGCCGGGCGTGATGGCGCACGCTTGTAATCCCAGTACTAGGGAGGCTGAGACAGGAGGATTGCAGGTTCGCAGCCAGCCTCAGCTACTTAGTGAGGCGCTCAGCAACTTAGCGAGACCCTGTTTCTAAGTAAAATAGGGCTGTGGGTGTAGCTCGGAGGTAGAATGCTCCTGTGTTCAATCCCCAGTACCACACACACACACACACACACACACACACACACACACAAAAGACTATGGGTATGAACTGGGAGTAATAACAGCCCCTGCCTCATGAAGTTGTCTTGAAGGTTAACACATACAGTTATTACACATTAATTAAAATGTTTCTTAAAAAAATGTTTAAGGGGATGGGAACGTTAACTAACCTGGTTTGATTGTTACACACTGTGTGTATGTATCAAATTATCATACTGAACCCCAGACATATGTACAATTAAAATTATTTTTAACTATTTTTATTATTTGAATCATTTTTTTTAAAGCTGGGCATAGTGGTGCACACCTGTAATCCTAGTACTTGGGAGGCTGAGACAGGAGGGTTACAGGTTCAAGGTCAACCTCAGCAATTTACCGAGATTCTCAGCAACCTAGCAAGACCCTGTTACAAAACAAAACAAAAGTTCAAAAAGGGCTGGGGGTGTAGCTTGGAGGTAGAATGTCCCTGATTTCAATCCCTAGTACCACAGAATAAATACGTTTTTTTAAAGGGAATGACTAACCTTGAGAAGCTGTGTGTCACCTCTCCTGCCCCACTCCGTGGTGTGCACCAGGAGCTCTGGGAACCTCCCCGACCCTCATGACACTCAGTCCCCAGGTCCTTCCCTTTGGAGATGTCGGGGACGTCCAGGGTGATGCTGGGTGACAGGCATGGTGCAAGAATAAATGTGAGCATTTAAATATACACCAGGTGACCAGCAAAGGACTCCGCATGCTTCGTGGGTCTTCCCACGGAACTTGGGTTTATAAAGTCAGGGGACACAGAGGGCCATGGGAGTTCCTCTTTTCCCTCCTTGGACACCCTGGGAAAGACAGAAGAAAGAAAGGGAGGGAGGGAGAAAGGAAGAAGTGATGGCTGCCATCCTAGAAGAGAGAGCTACATTCCAGGTATCTAAAGGCACAGGGCACGTGTCCGACCTGGAAACAGCAGAGCTGTTGGCTGTCCAGGTTCCCTCCTCCCTCCCCGGACGGTCAGACAGCTCCCTCCCCTCCACCCCGAAGCAGGGCTCCTGTGAGCAACAAACAAGAAGGGCTCAGGACTCCAGGGGTCACTCAGGGACAGCAGATGGTGGAAAGAGAAATGGGGGACCCCTTGGGCCTTTCAACTCCCCTCACTTCTCACCCAAATTCTTGGAGGGTTTTTATCTGAGGAAACTGACAGCTGTATCAGAAAAGACATCAAGACGCTGAAATATGGCGGTCCCTAAAGCAATAGGCTGACTTGCCGCCCTGTCGCCCCACGAGGAATCCCATCCGTCCATAGCCCGTTCCCATGTGCACGGACGCACGAAACGGCTCCTCAGAGCCCGCCTTCCAATCCCAGCAGCACACCATGCGGAGCACGTCCAGCGCAGGAGAGAGGCCGAAACTCTTTGCAGTATTTTATTTTTTATTTATTTACTTATTTATTTACTATTTACTTATTTATTTACTATTTATTTATTTATTTATTTATTTATTTATTTATTTATTT
>PVJS01028597.1:0-25395 GCA_004027185.1 Glis glis | reverse complement strand
GGGCGGGGCGGGGAAGTGGGCGGGGCGATCTTGTGAGCCAGGCGTGAGGCTGAGGGGCGGGGTGAACCCCAAGTTTGAAGCTGAGGACTTAGCCAAATGAATAGGTTAGTTCTCAGCATAGGGACAGGCCGTAGCTGCAGGGAGAAGCCAGAACGAGCCTGAGCCTTGGCGGGACTGTCTCAGCTGTCCATGACACCAGGCCGCCCGCAGGCTAGGGAGCTGTGCATGCCCCGGGAGCAGGCAAGGATGGCTCCTCTCCCGCATTCCTGCATTCATATGAGGTCCATTTGGCCTAATTCTGCTCCTCAGATCCGGGACTTCCTCCAGCAGCTCAAAGGCCGAGTGGTCCGGGAGGCCATCCAGAGGGTGCATCCAGGGGGCCCACAGGGTCCCAGGCGCCGAGAAGCACAGACCCCGGCTCCCATAGAGGTGAGGCAGGTGGACAGGCAAGGCTTCCTTGTGGGAGGGGGGAGCTGGAGAACCTGGTCGGGTACCTCCAGGAGGGGCGGGGCTCAGGAGACCCCTGCGGGGCTGACCCCTGAGCTGACCTTCTGCTTTCACCCAGGTATGGCTGGACTTAGTTGAGAAGATAACAGGCCCTCTGGAGGAAGCCCTGGCGGCGGCTTTCTCCCAGGTACAGCCACCCCGCAAGCAGGTCTGGGGGTCCATGTGAGTTGGGTTGTACATATGAGTCCAGATAAGATGGGACTGGAGATGTAGCCGAGGTGAGCCTCGGTACTCTTGCCAGCCCTGGACACCCAGAGCCTCGGTATTGTCATATCTGAGCCCATCTGCTTGTCTGCGGAATTCCTCCGGGTGGCAGGGTGGTGACCTGGGAAGAGGGCTCAGCCGGGACACTGCGGGACAGTGGAGAATGGAAGACTTACCCGTCCTCTCCCTTGATGGCTCTGCCGCCAGGTGCTCACCATCGCTGCCACAGAGCCTGCCAGCCTCCTGCACTCCAAGCCCCCCAAGTCCACCAAGGCCCGTGGGAAGCCCTTGCTCTTATGCACCGCCCCCGGGACGCCTGGCCCTGCCCCTGAAGCCTCTGGCCCCGCCTCCGAGGTCCCTGACCCCGCCTCTGAGACCTCTGACCCCGCCTCTGAGGCCCCTGGCCCCGCCTCTGAGACCTCTGACCCCGCCTCTGAGGCCCCTGGCTCTGCCCCTGAAGGACCTGCCGAGTCCCCAGCTGGCCCCTCTGCTGAGAGAGACCTCACTGTGGACTTTGAGAAGATCTATAAGTATCTGTCCTGCTCCTCCCGGAGCGGCCGTGGCCCTGAGCTTTCCGCAGCTGGTGAGAGGTCGGGGAGGGCAGGGGCTGTGGGGCAGGGGTCCCAGGCTGCAGGTCCTGCCCTCCCTCACGCCTCCCGTTTCCTCCATAACCAGAGTCCGCTGTGGTCCTCGACCTGCTTATGTCGCTTCCAGAGGAGCTGCCCCGCCTGCCCTGCACGGCCCTGGTTGAGCATATGGCCGAGACATATGCTCGTCTGATGGCCCCACAGCCCTGCCCCTCTGGTGGAAGCCCCCGGCTTGGGGCTGAGAATAGCCGGCCTGGCTCCAGGGGGCCAGAGGAGCCCAGCCAGGCCACCCCCCCAGCCCCTGAGCAGGCCAGGCCCAGCGAACGGAGATCAGCCTGGCAAGCGGCTGGCATGTGCCCCCTGAACCCGTTCCTGGTGCCCCTGGAGCTCCTGGGCCGGGTAGCCTCCCCTGCGAGGTGAGGGGCACCTCAGGGGTGCAGGCACCCGACTTCCTGGTCCAGCCCAGTTGGCACTGGGTTGTCACGAGGATTACTGTAGAAGGTCCCTGACATGGGCGCTCGGCTGTGGGTCGTCTTTAGATGCTCCATACACCAGGGATCTCAGAAACAGAGCCAGCTATACAGAGTCCCCTGGGGCGGCCAGCCAGCTGGGTAAAAGGACAACGGGGACGCGGGGCTCTACATACATATAGCCCAAACTCCTGGACAGATGGAGGGGGCTGCCTGCCAAGTCTGCCCGTGCCTTGTTCTCTGCCGGGGTGCCGTAGCTGGCACCCCGCTGTAACCCCCCTCACATGCCCTTCTCCATCAAGGTTTCTGTTATTTTCATCCCTGCACACCCCCTTTCTGCCCCTCAGGGTCCAGCCTTCCCTAGCCCTCTTCAACTGACCTCTGTCCAGTACCTCCCCCCCGTCCTGAGGCGTCCTGTGACCTCAAATAAAGTTCTCATCTGCCTGCTTTGCTCTTTTCCCGTGGCTTAGACAGGAGCGGGAGGCCCTGGTTTGGAGCTGGTGGGACAAGCCAGGGAGGGGGTGCAGTCCCTACCCAAAGCTGCAGCCAGGGCAACTGCGGTTTGGCCGTGAGGATCCCGTTGGTGACAGGCCGGGCTCTTGGGGACATACTGATGGAGAAGCCAGCAGGCGGTCAGATGGGAGGGCTGGAGGAAGGGAGTGGGCCCCCAGAGGTGGCCTTGGGACCTCAGCAACCTCTAGAAATGGGGGGTGGGGGAGGCAGAGCTGGAGGAGCCTGGGGAGTAGGGAGGAGGAGACAGCCAGGCGGAGGAGGGCGAGCCAAGAGCTGGCTGATCCTCAAGACCCCGCGCTCTGGGGGTGCTGCTGGGCTTCCCGGTGCCAAGTCCGCCCGCCCGCCCTGCCTGTGGACGCCGAGTCAGGCAGGCCTGGGGGAACCAGGTGTCCTCCCACGGTGCCTCCCTCCCCAAACCTAACCAGTCGTCTGGGAGTGGGTAATTTTTCTGTTCGCAAGCAAGCGCCTTCACACAGCGTTCCTTTTATAGAAACGCTCGTCTCTCCCCACGCGCTGCACACGGCTCCCTGGGGTACACAACACATCTCCTGGGCCAGCCGTGGAGCACAGCCAGCCTACTCAGTGGCCGCAGTGCCGACCCACGGCTCCCAGGCACACTGAACGGCGGGGGCGGGAGGGACAAGGTTTGGGGCAGCAGGTGTGGTTCTTGGACACAACCCCAGAGCTGGCTGAGGGTACCCCACCCCAGCTCCTCATAGCCCCCAGTCTCCCCAGATCAAGGGAAGTTTATATGTGGGGGTGAATCTCAGCTGTACTGGAGCTGGGAGGATAGAGGTGCTTACACATCATCCCCCCACAAGCTAAAGGTGTGCATGTAACCCCCGTACTTGGTAGGCTGAGACACAAGGAACACAGGTTCTAGACCAGCCTCAGAAACTTAGCAAGACTCAGCAACCTAGTGAGATTCTATTTCAAAACAAAAAGTAAGTAAGGGCTGGGGGTGTAACTTGGAGATAGAACGCCCCTGGGTTCAATCCCCAGTACCACAAAATAAATGAAGATTAAAGGCGTGCGTGAATCTGGATGTCTTTGCAAGGCTGGGTTAGGAGCCTACAGAAGCCAGCCCCGGCTTCCACTTCCAGCCGCGTGGCTAAGGGCAAGTCCCTGCGGCTGCCTGCTCAGTCCCTGACGGCGGCAGCACGGTGATGCTAACGGAGGCTGGCTCACTCACCGTCCTGCAACCAACAGGCTAGGAACAGGAGGCGCTAACTCGGCACGCTGCTTGGCATGCAGTAAGCGCCCAATAACAGCTTTTATTATCACCATCCTCGTTCAGAGACAGGGCATGGGAAAAGGCGTGGGAGGGCCATGGGGGTGACCGAGGGGCGGGAGAGCGATGGGCGTGAAGGCGGCGGGCAGAGGGACAGGACGGGACAGGACGGCTGCTGACCTGTACCGGGGCCTGGTCTGGGGCGGGGCTGAGCCTGCCCGTCTTCCTCCACTGAGGGCTCGGTGCATCCTGGACACAGAAGCCATGGCGGGTCTTCAGGGTGCGTCTCCGGGGCAGGCCGTGCAGGACATTATTAGTACGCGGTGTCCACCCCCGTGGGCCCGAGAGAGCCTGCCCCGCAGGGCTGGAGGTCAAGGAGGGGCTCGACGCTCAATCCCGGGGAAAATGAGGATGGGCAGAAGACAGGGAGGGAGAGGGACCCCCAAACTCTCAGGGAAGGCGCGACGCCCACCCATGCCCCGCGGCAGGACCGTAGCAGGGGAGAACAACCACGCTGGGGAAGGCGGGATCGGTGCAGGGGTGGTGTCTTCCTCCCACCCGGGACTCAGAGTTGGGGTGAGTGGGGAGAGAGGAAGGGACAGGCCAGGTGAAGGCACAGGTGGGGTCCGGCCGGGCGGGGGGGGGAGGTGGGCGGGGTCCGATGGGGCAGGATCCTGAGCACAGTCTCGGCCTCGCGTGCCCGCTCCGGGCCGACCCTCAGAGACCCCGCGGAGGGCCGGCCCGGGATGCCGCGCCCGTCACACCAGCGCGTAGTCGAACTGCCCGCGCTCCAGCGCCTCCTTGTGGTCGGTCCAGGACGAGGCGGGCATGCGGCTGTAGGGGTCGAGCAGGATGCGCAGGCAGCGCACCATCAGCAGCACCAGCACCACGAGCAGGCAGAGCACGAAGGCGAACACCGTGCGCTGCTCCGCGTCCAGGCCCGCGCCCACCGGGGGCCCCGTCGACGGCGGCAGCGGCTCCGGCGACAGCGTCCACGCCGCGCTCATGGCTCACATCGCCGCGCTCCCTGCGGAGAGGGCCGCCGGGCGCCGGGATGAGGCCACGCCCGCGCCCCGCCGCGCCCCGCCGCCCCTCGTCCCGCCCGCAGCCCCGCGGGCCGCGGCCCCGGATCCGCCCACGCCCGGACGGCCGGTCGCCGCCACCGCCACGCCGGGACGCGGCTGCAGGCGGGGGCGCCGAGCGCGGGGCGAGTGCCCGACCCGCCCGGCCCGGCCGCACAACAGGTGCGAACGCGCGGCCGGCGGCCCGGCGCGGCGGGGACGGTCCCCGCGGCCCCCGCTCCGCGCCCTTTGTTCTCAGCGGCCCGGGGACGCCCTCCCCCACGCCGCCCCCGGCCCGCGGCGCCCCTCACCCTGGCCTCGACCCGGACGCGGACGGGCCGCCCGGCGGCCGCGCTGTCTCCCGGGACCCGCGCCGGCTGCGCTCCTCTCCCTCGCCGCGGCGGCGGCGGCCCCGGCTCAGCCCACCCCACCCGCCCCTGGAGCGGCGGAGACCGAGGCGGGCGAGCCGCGCGCCAGCCGGGCCGCCGCGGCTGTTCCCATGGAGACGGGGGCGGGGCCGCCGCGGGGGGCGGAGGCTGCGCAGGGAGCGGCGCGCGCTCGCGACCCCACCCCGGCCGGCGTGGGGGGCCGGGCCCCGCCCTGGGCGCCTGCCGCGCCGCCGCGGACCCCGCGAGCACCCCGAACCCCGGCGGGGCGGCTGCCGCCCCTCCCCACCCGCACCTCGGACTCGCGGGTCCACAGACCCTCGGCCGAGACTGCCCGGGGGTCCTGACGCCCCAAACAGCGCTCCCGCGGGCAGCAGCCCGGCCCTGGGGACCCCAACCCTACGGGGGTCCCCTGGAGAGCGACTGCCCCCTCGTTTTTCCTCGCTGGTCTCTCCGCCATCAAGCCAGCAGCAAGCCGGCAGCGTCCAGCCAGGGCGAGGGCTCCCCGGGCGCAGCTCCTTCCCTGACCTTGGCCGCCTCCCATCCCCCAGGCACACACGCAGACAGCCCCGCTGCTCAGCTGCACTTTGGTGTTTTATTATTCCCAAATCTCAGGCTTGTATGTACAGGAAGTAAGAGCACTGGTAACATAAAAACGGACCTATAACGGCCTGGCTGTGCGGCCAGCAGACCCGAGCCGAGGCCCCACCGCCGCGCCCAGGGGACGTCCTGGGCTGGGGTCCCTTGGCACTGCAGCTGGTACACCCTGGTGACCAACCGCCAGCAGCCCCCGCCTGGCACTGGGCGTCTCCCAGCAGCCTGGGGCCCCTTCCTCGCCCAGCTCGGGGCAGAGCGCAGTCTTGTCCCCAGAGGTCTAGAGTGCCGCAGTGGTGCCACCGCGCACCCCACGCCACGATCCAGCCTTGGTGCTCCCTGGCCGCGCCGCCGCGCTCAGAGGATCTGCTCCGTGCTGGAGGCGGAGATGTCCAGGAGGCGCCAGGCTGCGTAGGGGTTGAGCTCGTCCTGGTCTCGGCAGAGCGCCCACACGTACAGCATGCGCAGCACCTTGTCCTGCAGCAGGATGGGGTGTGAGGGGCGGACGCTGCCCAGGTGCTGGGCCAGGGCCCCAGGGGTCGTGCTTCCTCTGCCGCCAGGTCCACACTCCCACTGGGGGCTCCCCCCACCCGGGTCTCAGAACCTTCTGGCAGCAGGCTGGTGCTGGCCACAGGCTGTGCCCTCCCAGCGGCACCCACTCACCGGGTCGCCCTCCACCACTTCGCCTTTGGGGTTCCGGATCACCATCACCAGCTGGGCCTGGAAGGTGATGATCAGCACGGGACCCTGCTCCATCATCTTGCCCATGGCCAGCTGGAGGGAGCCAAGAGCGTGCATGAGACCTGGGAACAGCCCGCCATCCCTGCTGCCCCCCGGAGAAACCCCGGCGGCTGGGCCCTGTGGGAGGAGGCCTGGGCACCTCGCCCAGCGGGCACCATGTCCCCTCGGCCTGGGCGCTGCCTCAGCCAGGCATTTCCCACGCAACTTCCTGCACATAAGTCCAGGCCCTCGATCGTGACTATTCATAAAGGCCACGGGGCAGAGGGGACATGGGTCCCGCAGGTGGGCAGCTCCCCACAGGGAGCAATGTGGGGGTCATGGCAGGGCCGTGTGCCCGGGTCATGCTGGCACCACAAAGCCCCTGCTTTTCTCACTGAAGGTCCAGGGATGTCCCTGCCTATGGGCCTACGGGAACCTGAGGCCTGGCAGTGCCCACCACCGGCCTGAGAACACGGGTGCTCCTGGCGGCGCGGAGGAGCTCCCTCCTGACAAAGCCGTCCCAAGCTGAGAACACTGTTGAAACGCGCTGGGTTGCGCCCACCCACGAGCATCCCCACGCAGACCACCGTGCCGTAAACACGCTCAGAACGTCCACTGGCTGACAGCTGAGGAAAATTCTAACACAAAGCCTATCTTTTCTCTTTCTTTTTTGGTACTGGGGATCAAACCCAGGGGCATTCTACCTCTGAGCTTCAACCCTGGCCCTATTTTGTTTATTTTGAGATAGGGTTTGGCTGAATTGCTGAAGGTCTCACTGTGTTGCTGAGACTATCCTCCTGTCTCAGCCTCCCAATTACTTGGATTACAGGCACGCGGCACCATGCCTGGCAAAGCCTATCTTATAATGTTATTATCAAGATTTTGGATGCTGGGCTTGGTGATGCATACCGAGTCCCAGGACTTGGAAGGCTGAGACAGGAAGATCACAGGTTCCCAGCCAGCCTCAGCAACTTAGTGAGGCCCTCTGCAACTTAATGAGACCCTGTTTCAAAATTCAAAATAAAAAAGGACTGATGGTGGAGCTCATAGGTAGAATGCCCCTGGGTTCATCCCCAGTACCACCAAAAAAAAAAGGGGTTTTAAACTAAAATTCCAAGTACAGTTTCTACTAAATGCTTATCATGTTCACAGCATCATAAAGCAAAGAAGTCTGAAGTCAAACCAGCGCGAGGCCGGTGCCCGCATCCGACATGTGACCGCAGGTGCCAGTGCAGAAGGGGAGCATGCAGCCCACCCGCCGGCTCTGACAGTGGCCTGCCCCCCACGCGGAGGCACTCACGTCCACGTTGTCGATGTCGAGGATGCGGGAGTGGAACTGGAGGCCCAGGGCCTTGGCCTGCTGGATCGGGTGGGCCAGCTGGCTATAGGTCTGCAACGAGAAGCGGACAGCCCCGGAGGGCGGGTCACACGCTCGGCAACCCCCAGCGCCTGAGCACCTGGAGGCCGAGCGCGGGCCGGTGCCACCCTGCCAGCAGTCACAGGCTCCCTCATTAGGAAAGAGCGGGGGCGGCATTAGCCGGCCAAGTGGGTAATTCTGCTGAACACGACCCAAAACGCTTCCAGGGGTGGGTGGATCTCTGCTGATCCTGAGCGTTCCCTGTTCACCTCAATCCGCATCCTGGCCTGGGATCAAGGGCCTTTTCTAGGATTTGTCCTAAACCTGTAGGTGCCTGCGTCGTGGACCAGCCCCAAGCGACACCCCCAGGGCTCTGTGTCTGCCACGGGCACAGGATGCGGCTCCCGCTCACACTCGCCGCCTCTCTGGGCTTGGCAGGCACCTAGGACGGAAGCGGCTCCGAAGGCATCTGCTTTTTATGGAAATAACCCATCGCTGAAGAAGAAAAAATAGCGCCAGTCCTGCTTGCTGGGTTTCTTAGAGATGACATTTCACAACACCTCCGTGGAAGCAGCTAGAACTTCGGCTGCGTTTCCAGGAGCAGCAGCAGTTCTCTGGCTGAGATAATCAGCCACAGCTGAATGGTCCTCAAGTGAGAAGCGCGCGCGCGCACACACACACACACACACACCCGCACGCACCCGCACACACGACTCATAATGCCTGCTGGATTAGTCATGGTGCAGGGAGGGGAGTATTTAAAAAGAAACCCTGGCGGAATCTCTGCTTTTTCAAGTTGTTTGTGAGCGGGGTGCAGAACAGAGGAGCCAAGAAAAGATTTTGGACCGCTCACACAGAGAAGCTGGGAGAAGAGAAAACAAACGGAACGCGGCCGCAGAGCAGCGCCGGCAGGGCAGGGCGAGGCGCCGCCTGCCAGACAGAGCCCGCGGCCGAGCAGCTGCCAGGAGCGGCCGGCGGTGCCCCCGCGACCCTGAGCCCGGCTCCGGGAAGCAGCGGCCAGGGCCTCATCAGGACACGCTGCTCCCGGGCCGGGAAGTCTCTCCCCGTCCTGGTCGGTGTCGGGATCTGGGAAGGAGAACAGCTAATGGAGCTGCCGGGCACGCTGTGCTTGTTTCCGCGGTGTACCCTCACGACCCGGGGGTGGGCACGGTGGTGTGACTAGCTCTGGGGACCGGGCGAGCCAGGCACGGGGCGTGTGCCGCAGGATAGCAGGCGGACCTTTCCCACCTTGTCCCAGGCCACGGGACCACCAGCCCGCAGCCCAGGCCATCTTGGCCCCCTGAACCAGGCGGGAGGAGACATGTGACAGGCCACCCTGGGAACCTCATCTCACTCCACCACTGGGATCGCCTGACTCCTGCATCAAAACTACTTTAAAGCCCCGTGTGGTGGCACAAGCCCAACACCCGGGAGGATCGCAGGTTCGTGGCCGGCCTCAGCAACATGAGGCCGCAACTGAGCGAGACCTTGTTTCAAAATAAAAAGTAAAATAGGGCTGGGGGTGGAGCTCAGAGGTAGAACAACCCTGGGTTCAATCCCCAGTACCACAAGAAAACGAAACTATTAAGACAAGGGAATGGAGGCAGGCCCCGGAGACCCGCCAGCTCTGTGAATGGGGCATGCCCGGGACATCTGGGAGGGAGGGGTCGTTTCTTTGGCACCGGGCACTGAGCCCAGGGGAGCTCTACCTCTGAGCTTCACCCCCTGCCCTTTTTATGCATTTTGAAACAGTCTCACTAAACTGTGAGGCTGGCCTCGAACCTGCGATCCTCCTGTCTCAGCTCCCAAGTGCTGGGAGGGTCACTTCTGACGGAGGACGCGGCGCCCGGCCTCCGAGTGCAGGTGGAGGTGTGGGCTGCCAGGCTCTGCCAGAGCCAAGACCCACCCACCAGGGCTCCTCCCCTGCCCCGCGCCACCCTGGCAGCACTGCTCCGCCACGCTGACTTTGGGGGCCGGTGCTGGGGATGTAACCAGAGCGCTGCACAGCAGGCACGCGCTCTACACAGAGCCACGGCGCCGGCCTCCGTGACTTGGGGGGCAGAAGCACACAAAGTGACACTCACGGCTTCGTAGCACCAGTCCTTGAGAATGTCAAGCTCCCCAGAAATCATGGCCTGGAAGGGAAGCGAGCCGTCAGCACGCGGGCAAGCGCTCCAGGACGTTGCGCGCCGGCCGCCCGCAGCCCGGTCCCGCCAGCGCGCGGGTGGCAGGCAGGGAGGCCGCAGGGCTGCCCGCGATGCATCCCGAGGGCCGGGAGGCAGGAGGCGGCCATCGAGGACCGCTCGAGTCTCAGCCGGTGAGCGAGGCGCTGTCGCGGCTTGGGCGAGCCGCCCCGCCTCCCCGGGCACGAGGTGTCCAGGTGCCACCTGGACGGGATGAGAGGAGCCCGAGGGGAGAGGGCGGGAAAGAGGCGGGTGCTCATGGGGAGAACCCCAGCCGAGGTGCGCAGAGTACGGGCGCCCCAGGAGAAGCGCCAGCTCCAACGGGACTTGCCTCCTCCCAGCCGCCCAAAGTGGCGGGAAAGACTCCGGAAACCAGAGGGGACCATGCAGGCCTGGAGATGGCGGGGGGCATATGAGGGCAGGCAGCATATGAGGGTGGAGGGCCCTCTGAGGTTCCCCCGGCGAAGGCCTGGTCTGGCGGGGCAGGGCCTGCCCAGTTCCTGCTGCATCGGGGCTGGAGACAGGCCGAGGCGAGGCTGTGAAGAGGCACCTGGCCCTGGGGTGGGCGGGCTACAGCACAGCTCAGCAAGACGCCCCTCCTCGCTCCCAGATCCTGGGGCAAGAGGGCTTGAACATGGGTTTCAGGAATGCCTGACAGGGTCCCCCTCGGCCGTGGTCTGAGTTGTCAGTGTGGTGGCCACGGCTTCTCCCTGACACCCGAAAGGTGCTGGGGCCTCGGAGACAAGCACAGGGCCCCTGGTGGCACGGGGCAAGGACCCCCGGAGGCGCGGGGCGGGCTCAGGGGTGACCTCAAGGCAGGAGCGGCTGCCCCACAGGAGTAGAGAAGCCACACACGCAGGCAAGGCAGCAGCCTCAAAGCCATCACTGGAGCCCTGCCGGTGTGGCTGCGTGCTATCCGGCACCGGAAGCTGGGGAAGGGCACAGGCTCAGCCAGCAAAGCGTGTGCTCAGACAACAGCCCGGGGGTGCGGCCTGGGAGGAGGTGGAGAGGCCCCACCTGAGGCCCTAAGGCGCGCGTGCGCACACACACACACACGCGCACACACACATACACACACACCTACACACCTCCAGGACGTTGGGGATGATGTCGTGCTCGCACTGCTGCAGAAACCGGTCCTTGTCGAAGGCCGGGTCCACCCGCAGGACCTCTGTGAGCACCTCCGACATCTCCGTCTTGGAGAACAGGCCCCCTGGAGTGGAGGCGACAGTGTCAGGCTGAGGCCCCTCCCCGCGGCCAGGTAGGGTGGACGGACACCCCGCAGAGGGCCTCACCCAGCACGTCGGTGACCTTGTCCGTCAGGGCCCGGGACGCGCGGATGAGCACGTTGTCACTCTCATCGTACTTCATCTTCATCTCGAAGAACCCTGCGGGAAAGGCCTTTCCAGAGACACCGCGGCACAGCCTGCGGCCGGAGACCCCTGGGTGCGGCTTGAGACCCCTGGGTGCGGCCAGGTCCCAGAGCGGCCAGGCAAGGTATGGTGCCACCCCCGCCGGCTGCTGCTTCCAGGCCTCCAGTGGGCCTCATGGGACAGCAAGGGACAAGGGCGTGTAGCCGGGTGGCAACTCCTGCTCGGCACCTGGGAAATCCCAAGCCCAGCAGAAAGCAAACTCCAGTCCCAGTGTGGGCCGGGGCTCCTGTGTCCCTGTCACCAGGGAGCAATCGCCTGGCACCCTGGCGAGAATCTACAGCCAACCCATCAGGTGGCCTTGAGGTGCCCAGCCCTTTCTTAACCCTCTCCTCCTCTACAAAAAGGGGACTTGCAGCCGAGCGTGGGAGCACACGCCTGTCATTCCAGTACTTGGGAGGCTGAGACAGGAGGATCACAAGTTCATAGCCAGCCTGAGCTACTTAGTGAGGCCCTCGGCAACTTAGACCCTGTTCAAAATAAAGAATAAAAAACAGGGCTAGGGGTGTAGCTTGGAGGTAGAATGCCCCTGGGTTCCATCCCCAGTAACCCCCCCACATACACAAAAGAAAAAGAAATAGGGATTTTGCCAGTGCCTAGCCGGTGTCTGCTGCCGGGGTGCCCAGGAGTGGCACTCACGGTTGAACACCACGTTGTTGTCTCTGAAGTCCTTCCACTGCTGGTACCACTTGGAGTCCTTGTGCAGCACCACACCCAGGGCCTCCCTGGGAAGAGGGCCGGTGGCATGAGCTGGAGCCCCAGAGTCACTGCGCACCGGCTGCCACGGGGAGGGAGCACGGAGGACGATCCCGAACCCAGGGCTTGCGGCGGCCCTGCCCTGGCCTCCTGCCCTGGCCTCCTGCCCTCTCTCCGTCCCTAGCTCCCTCCCCTTGGGAGCCTTGGGCAGGAGCCTCCTGGGGGCAGGGAAGACACCAGGGCGGGTGCTGGAACCTACTCGTTGGGTTGGAAGACCTTCTCCTCCTTGAGCCTGTCCCCCGCACACTCGGTCCTCTTGCGGAGCCGCTCGGGCCTGCGGTAGGGCCCCGTCTGCCCCAGCACACTCTCATCGATCTCCTTCCTCACAGACTCCACGCCCTGCAGGAGGGTGGCAGGCCGTGGATGCGGGGTGAAGCCGTGGCCCCGCCGCTGGGCCCCGCCGCCAAGACGGCTCAGCTCACCTGGGAGAGGGCTTTGAAGGCCGCCGTCCTGCCCAGCTTCTCCCCGCCCTTGGACACCGACTCGGCGGACTGCTTGGCCGTCTTGGCGGCCTCCTCCACGCCCTCCTTGATCTTCCGGCCCAGGTCGCTCTTGCTGACCTCGTCGAGACTCTACTGAGACAGAGTCAGAGGGCGCGCTCACTAAGCACCCTGGTGCCGGGGGCCGGCGCCCCCAGAACGCTGCATTCGATCTCAGCGGGGCTGGATCCCGGGCTCCAGGCCAAGCCCGGGTTGACTGGCTTCTCCCCAAAGGGGGCAGGAATTCTCGGGGAGCCGGGAAGCACCCAACATGTGGAGGCGAGAACAACGGCGGGGCGCCCGGGACTCCTCGCCCTCCGAGGGGGCGAATCCTCACCTCATCCTCCTGCTGTCGCTTGCTCCCACCGCAGACTGACTGCAGGTGCGCCCCAGGCCGACCGCACCGCCTCCTGCACCCCAACTCCTGAGGCCTCCCAGGGGATGTGCGGCCACCACCCACAGTGCTCGCTCACTCCAGCCACACCTCCCTTCCCCCCCTCCAGCCCCTGCCGGGGGCCAGCTCGGCCCTCCAGGAGATGCCCCTGGGTCAGGGGTCCCCGCGCCCCAGGCAGCTCCTGGCTCTGCCCCCCATTACCTCCTTCACCGTCCCTGTCAGCTCCCCCAGCTTCTTCTTTATTGCCTCGCTGGTGCGCACAGTTTCTGACTCGATGGTTTTCTAGGGCAAAGAACATTGCTTCCTCTTATTTGGTGGCACTGGGAATGGAATCCGGGGGCATTCTACCCGAGCTACACCCCCAGCCCTTTTTATTATTTATTTATTATTTTGGTGGTACTGGGGATTGAACCCAGGGGCATTCTACATCTGAGCTACACCCCCAGCCCTATTTTATTCTTTTTATTTTTTTTTTTTTTTTGCGGTACCAGGGATTGAACCCAGGGGCGTTCTACCTCCGAGCTATACCCCCGGCCCTATTTTTCATCCTTTATTTTGAAACTGGGTCTCACGAAGTTTCGGAGGGCCTCACTAAGTAGCTGAGGCTGGCCACGAACCCCGATCCTCCGGTCTCCGCCTCCCAAGTACTGGGATTAGAAGCAAGCGCCACCACGCCCGGCTTATTCTTTTTATTTTTGAAACAGGATCTCACTAAGTTACGGGGGGGCCTCACAAGTTGCCGAGGCTGGCCATGAACCTGCGATCCTCCTGTCTCAGCCTCCCAAGTCCTGGGATGACAAGGGTGTGCCACTGGGCTGGATTAAGAATGTCATTTCTCTTACAAAAGTGAGACTGATCCTACAACCAAATTTCACAGAAAGCATTTTCTCTGCAGCTGAATTCCTCACAGAGCCACCCCCCCCATAGGTTCCTCGCAGGGAGGCAGGAGGTGGCCTTGCTGTGTGCTGCTCATCAGCAATGTCACTGGGGGAAGGGTCTCGGCACGATCCCCACCTCGCTGACTCCTGCCCAGCCCCCAGCTGCTGTACCTCGAGCTTGCGCCCCACGGGCCCGCTGTCCTGACCCCAATCACTGCACCTCGAGCTTGCGCCCCCCAGCCCCCCTCCTGACCCCAGCTGCTGCACCTTGAGCTCGCGTCCCATGGCCCCCCTCCTGACCCCAGCCACTGCACCTCGAGCTCGTGCCCCACGGCCCCTGTCCTGACCCCAGCCGCTGCACCTCGAGCTTGCGCCCCATGGGGCCCCCCTCCTGACCTTGCCTGCTCTGATCCTAGCAGCCCCTTACTGAATGATGAAGCATTAACACACACGAGACATTCCGTCCAAGTAAACAACTCAGGGACGCTCGGGGGAAGGTCCTGCCCGCGGCCTGGTGGGGGCCCACGGAACAAAATGGAGTGGCCGGGGCGAGCGTACCTCTCACAGCTCAGGAGCTCCCTGGGCAGGTGGGCGCTCACCCCCTGCAGGGAGGACACGCTGCTGAGCCCAGGGGTGTCCGTACCTGGCAGCTGCTCAGGAAGAGCCAGCAGTGGTCATTAACAATGACACCCGCACGTCACCAGCTTCCCCCAGCACCAGCAGGAGCCCCGGGAGCAGCGCATCCCAGAGCGTGTGCCACAGGGGACCCGGCAGGGGACCCCGCGTGTCTCACAGCTCCCGGGAGAAGGGAGCAGCCCACCCGGGTTCCTCTTGCTGCCCCGGCCCTGACCTGGGAGCGAGCGTGGCAGGCGGCAGGCAGCAGGCGCCGAGCACAGGGTGGAACACAGTACTCACGTATTTCCTCCTGGCCTCCTGGAGGGCGTCCGACTCCTCCAGCTTCTTGGCCTCATCTCGGAACTTCTTTATGCTTTCTTTCATCTCTTTGTTTTTGGCTAATTCTTGTTTAATGTTATCCAGCAAGCCAGACAGAAAACCTTTTCTGTTTCCAGAGGAATATGATCTGGACTAGAAAGAATGTAAAGGAAACAATTAGAGAAGCTGCCGGAAGAACAGACATGGAAACATCTGGTTACCACTGAGGGCTACGAGGGCTTCTAAAACGTTCCCCCTGCTGTTGATACGTGTTCAACAATGAATAGTTACCTCTTTTATTATAGTAAAATAGAAGATGGGTTAAAGAAACACCCAATGATAAAATGTGGCTAGTTAGCTCTTTGTATCCACAAGTTCTACATTTTGGGATTCAACAAACCACAGATCAAAACTAATTTTAAAAAACAAGCAAGCCGGGCGTGGTGACGCACGCTTGTAATCCCAGTACTTGGGAGGCTGAGACCGGAGGATCCGGGTTCGCCACCAGCCTCAGCTACTTAGTGAGGCCCTCTGCAACCTAGTGAGACCCTGTTTCAAAATAAAGAACAAAAAAAAAAAAAAAAAAAAAAAAAAAAAAAAAAAAAATAGGGCTGGGGATGTAGCTCAGAAGTAGAATGCCCCTGGGTTCAATCCCCAATACAGCAAAAACAAAACAAAACAAAACAAAAACAAACAAACAAAAAAAACACAAGCAAGGCGAACGCCTGAAATCCCAGCTACTCAGGATTCTGAGACAGAAGGATCACAAATTGGAGGAGGATCTCAAAAAAAAAAAAAAAAAAAAAAAAGCCAGGCATTATGGCACACGCCTGTAATCCCAGCACTTGGGAGGCTAAGACAGGAGGATCACAGGTTCGAAGCCAGCCTCAGTAACTTAGAGCGAGGCCCTTAGCAAGATACTGTTTCAAAATAAAAATAAAATAGGGTTAGGGTGTAGCTCAGAGGTAGAATGCCCCTGGGTTCAATCCCCAGTACCTCCCCCAACACACAGAGGGCTAGGGATGTAGCTCAGAGTGCCCCTCCCCAGTACCTCAAATAAATAAACGAATAAAGCCAGAAAAAAAACTGCATCTGTACTGAACATGTATAGATTTTTTTCTTGTCATTATTCCCTAAACAATACCGCATAACTATTTTGTGTGGGGGGGGTACTGGGGATGGAACCTAGGGGCGTTCTACCTCTGAGCTACACTCCCAGTCCTATTTTATTTCTTATTTTGAAACAGGGTCTCACTAAGTTGCTGAGGCTGGGCTCAAACCTGAAATCCTCCTGCCTCAGCCTCCTAAGTACTGGGATTCCAGGTGTGTACCACCGTACCTGGCTCATATTACTACTATAAACACAGCATTTACATTGCATTAGGTATTATAAGTCATCTAGACTTGACTTCTAGGGAAGGATGTGCATGGGTTCTATGCAAATACTATGCCTTTTTTTGTGTGTGGGTGTGTGGTACTTGGGATTGAACCCAGGGGCATTCTACCTCCGAGTTATATCCCCAGCCCTAATTTTTAAGCTTTTATTTTGAAACAGGGTCTTGCTAGGTTGCTGAGAGTCTCAGAACTTGCTGAGGCTGTCCCTAACCCTGCGATCCTCCTGTCTCAGCCTCCCAAGTACTAGGATTACAGGTGTGCGCCATCACGCCCAGCTACTATGTCATTTTATATAAAGCACCTGCACATCCTCAGATTTTGGTATCCATGGGGGAGATCCTGGAACCAATCCCCTACAGATACCAAGGGAGGACTGTACATCCAGGTATGGGAATATTATACAGCAATAAAAAGAAATGTGCTCTCAAGCCATGGAGGAAACCCTCAGTGCTTAGGACTAAGTGCAAAAGAAACCGAGCAGAAAAGGCCATCTCCGGAGTGACTCCATGGAGACAGTGGAAAGACCTGGCCACCAGGAGTCAGGGAAGAGGGATGACAGGTGGAGTATGGAGCATCTCTGGGGTAGGCCAATATTCCGAATGAGTTTGGACACTTGTAATGGGGGACACATGCATGACATCATTCGATTGTCAGAACCCACAGAATGCATAACACAAAAGCGAGCCATGTGTGCTGGCGCACGCTTATAATCCCAGTACTTGGAGACAGGAGGATCGCAGGTTTGAGGACAGGCTCAGCAAGTAGTGAGCCTCTCATCAACCTAGCAAGACCCTGTTTCAAAATAAAAATAAAACGGGGCGTGGTGGTGCACCCTTGTCATCCCAGTACTTGGGAGGCTGTGAAAGGAGGATCACAGGTTCACCGCCAGCCTCAGCTACTTAGTGAGGCCCTCCGCAACTTAGTGAGACCCTGTTTCAAAATGAAGAATAAAAAATAGGGCTGGGGGTGTAGCTTGGAGGTAGAATACCCCTGGGTTCAATCCCTAGTAATACACACACACACACACACACACACACACAATCAGTCAATCAATAAAAATAGGGCTGGGGTTGTAGCTCAGAGGTAGAATGCCCTTGGGTTCAATCCCAAGTACCACACACACACAAAAGTGAATCAGTCCCGCATGGTGGCCCCCACCTACAATCCAGTTAGGCTGAGACAGGAAAATGGCAAGTTGAAGGCAAGACTTGGCAACTTAGTTTCAAAACAAAAAAATAAAATAGGGCTGGGGGTGTAGCTCACACATAGAATGCTCCCCCCCTCAATCCTCAGCACCATAAGAAACAATGTATCAACACTAGTCTATCAGTTGTAACAAATGGACAATTATGGATGTGAATAACAGGAAACTGTGTGCCCAAATGGGGGAGAGGAGGTAGAAGGAAGGGAATTCTCTGTTCTTTCTGTTCAATTTTTCTGTAAATCTAAAACTGCTCTAAAAGATAGTCTTTTTCCCCCCAGACACAATTGCAATGTAGGCATGCCTGCCCTGGTGAGCCAGGTCCAGGGAGGGAAGCATTTAAATGAAAACAAGGGAAGCACAAGCCATCTGTTTTGAAAGAGAACCCTGGCTCCTCCTGGGAGAGTGACTTCAGGTCACTAAGGGAGACAGGATCTGAAGCAAGTGTTCTTGCACATCCAGCAAGTGACCCTGTGACCCCAGGGCAAAGCACAGCATGGAAAGCCCCGGCAACAGCTCTTGCTGTAGCTTAAGTGTGGAAGAGCCCTTCAGGAGAGCTCTTGCGTGTGTGTGCATGAAGGCCCATCCATGCATCCATGCATCCATGCATCCATCCATCCATCCATGCATCCATCCGATAGTCTATTAAAAGCAAAACGAGGTGCAGGCTCCTTCTCCAGCGGAGGAGATGCAGAGGACCAGGGATGGGCAGGGCTCAGAGTCCTCGTGGGCAGTGGGACACACTCATGGGAACTCAAATCAGCAGGCACGCCGGAGGTCCCCAGTCCCGAGGCTGGAAGCTAGAGGACTCTGCGGCTCCCGACCGCCAGGGAGCCGGCGCCAGGCATTCCCCCCAGGCTCCTTGGGCTGGGATCACCCTCCTGGCCCCTCTCAGAGAACTAGGGCTACTCCTAGCACCTGCCTGGCACTCACCAAGAGCCTCCCTCTCAGCCCACAGGATGGAGAGTCACAGAGACCCTGGGCCTTGGACGCAGAACACAGAGAGGCTGGGAGAGAGTCGCGACACAGCTCCAGATACAGGAGCCAATGTCGCACACGGCACAAGGCTTCCGGTCAGCCGGAGCTAGACTTCATTCCTGCTCGGCCATGTGTGGAGCCGAGTGAAGTGGGCTCACAAAGAGACAGCGCTTAGAGAGTGACAAGAGCATCAAGTCACGGGGAAGTGGCCAAGGGTGGTCACACAGGTCGGGTATGCCACCACGGACAAGGGAGCCACTTTACCAGCACCAGGGGCCACAGGACTCAGTGGCCGCTAGCCTGGTGCTCTCCAGGACTGCGGGTGGCAGGCTGGTCCTTCTCACCTCTAATCTTGGCCAGCCTTTCACAGGAAGCCCAGGTCCTGAGACCCCGGGGAGCCCGCCACCTCACACCGGCCCTGGAACACAGCCTGTTGGAGTCGGGTCACTCACCAGCGGCAGCTCTCCTCCGGGCCGGCCTCTCTGGAAGGTTGAACCATGGGTTAGGTTGTGGCTGGAAAGAAACTGGACTCCACTGGCGAGGCATCTCTAATTGGGAGAGAAAAGAGGAAGGTCCTTTCACATAAGAGGACTGGGGAGTGAGTGGGCCACTCAAAAAACACAGGGGAAGCCAGGTGCGGTGGTGCACGCTTGTAATCCCAGTACTTGGGAGGCTGAGACAGAGGGATTGCAGGGTCGAGGGCAGCCTCAACAAGTAGTGAGACTCTCAGCAACCGAGCAAGACCCTGTTTCAAAACAAAAAATAAAAAGGGCTAAGGGAGAAGCTCAAAGGTAGAATGTTCATGGGTTCAATCTCCAGCACCACAAAAAACAACAAAAACGCAGGGGTTGCCCGTGGCCCCCTGGCTGATTCTGATCGCATGCCTACTGTGTGCTAGACAATCCGCCATCTTCCCAAAGTCTGAGAAGCCGGTGGAGCCAGCAGGAAAGGGCACACACTGCATCTGCACCTCCAGGCCTATCCTTGCCCCTGAAACTCAGTGGGAGAGGGGATGGATCGCGGGGATCGCAGCCTGCAGGCGAAGAAGGCTAATTGCACTGCAACTTAATCCCTCAGTCTGAAAGTGGACAGCCGGTGGCAAGTCGTCTTCTGTCAAAAGTCCACTCCACTCCTGCCAGCCCCCAAAGACAAGAGGCCTGGGATTTCAGAGGCAAACCAGTCACTTCCTGCCGCAGGGATAACCCTGGGACACTCCTGTAACACCCTGCTCAGACCCAGATAACCTCATGGGAGAGGCACTTTCTTCTCCTACCAAATGATGAATGTTGAGCTGTATGCGGGTCCTGTTCAAATCCGCACGCTAACACCCAGCACCAGAGCCTGGCGTGCTGACCTCAAGTGACCGGCCAGCAACGCTTCCGTGTCCAGGGCATCTTATTTCCCCGTTCCTGTCTCTTAGCTCTGGGAACCACAGCAATACCCCAAACCAACCAAGATACCACCTGTTGCCTATGGTTACTGGAAGATAACTCTTGGATTGTAAATAACTTGTTTTATTTCTCTAAATGACTATATCCACTGATTCCAGAAACACATCAGCAACGGGCAGAAGTAGAAGTGGAGGCTGCTAACATGAGAGAGAAATCTCACGCCAGGATGAAACCTGAGGTTGGTTCCACCTCAGTCTTGGGCCCAAATCCAAACATGTAAATTCAACCTCTAAACTCTGACTCAGGCAGGCATGGTAGTGCACACCTGTCATCCCAGTACATGGAGGCTGAGACAGGAGGACCACAGGTTCAAGGCCAGCCTCAGCCACTTAGTGAGCCCCTCAGCAACTTAGTGAGACGTAGTTTCAAAATAAAAAGTAAAAGCTGGGGAGCAGGGCGTGGTGGCGCACACTTGGAATCCCAGTACTTGGGAGGCTGAGACTGGAGGATCCGAGTTCATGGCCTGCCTCAGCTACTTAGTGAGGCCTCTGCAACTTAGTGAGACCCTGTTTCAAAATAAAGAATAAGAAGTAGGGCTGGGGGTGTAGCTCGGAGGTAGAATGCCCCTGGGTTCAATCCCCAGTTCCACAAAAAAAAAAAAAAAAAGCCGGAGTGGTGGCAACACACATGTCATCCTAGTACTTGGGAGGTTGAGACAGGAGGATCAAAGGTTCAAGTCCAGCCTCAACAACTTAGTGAGGCCCTCCACAACTTAGTGAGACCCTGTTTCAAATAAAATAGGGCTTGAGGTGTAGCTCAAAGGCAGAATGCCCCTGGATTCAATCTCCAGTACCACAAAATAAAATATAAGAAAAAATAGGACTGGGGGTGTAGTTCAGAGGTAGAATGTACCTGGGCTCAATTCCCAGCCCCCCCCCCCATCAATCCCGATTCAAAGACACCTTCTGTTCCTGACATTGAGTTTCCTTTGAGATATTTTCCTTCCTCTTAACAGTCTGGCTCTGGATTCAGACTGACCTGGGCTTTGGCTCTGAGACCCTGGGTAGGCTCCTTAACCTTTCTGAGTTTCTGGTTCCTTCATCTAATGAACCAGGCGAGGGTGCAGCACCGTTCTGAGTGCGCATCACATGCCCTCACTTCCACAGCCCTAAGGAACCAAGAGCCCGGCTCTTCTCCAGGGCGAGAATGACCTCCCGCGCTTCTCCGCAGAGCGTCAGAAGGGGCAATGGAGGAAACGCCCTCGGAGAGGACCTGGCATTCAAACGCAAGCTGTGACTGTCACCTTCTTTTGCCTTCATCTGGCTACTTTTTCCCCACGGGGCACCGCCACCCGGGCCACCATTCACTCCCCCGAGCACGTGGAGTCTGATCAGTAGGCCAGAGGCCACCAGCTCCCCGCCAGACGCCACACATCCCCGCCCCGGCCCGGAGCGCTCGGTCCTCGCCCACAGGCCTCGCTACGTGCTCCCTGCCCTGGCCGCCCCTGACCCAACGCCCCAGCACCAAGCCTCGCGTGGAGCCCGCCGGGGAGATGCGGGAGCGAAGGGCCCGAGGAGAAGGAGGCCCTGGAGGCTTCGCGCCCGGAGCTCCCTAAACCCGCTCTGCCAGCCCCGCACGTCGGCTCACCCGCGGACAGCGGCACCAGCCATTCCGCAGCGCCGCCGCCGCCATGTTGGAGAGCCCGTGTGACCTTCCTGCGGCGCACACGATGGCGTCATCCGCGGCGCCCGACTGTGCCGCGCGAGCCTGGGAAAAGCCGGTCAGGGGGCGGGGCTAGGGGTGGGAGAGTCCTCTGATTGGACAGAACTTCAGAGGGGCGGAGAACGGTTGGTCACAGGGGCGGGGCCTAATAGGAGGCGGGGAATTCCAGGAGAGCTTGTCTTCTGATAGGGCAGAGTTTTGGAAGCGTGGGGCCACGCCTGTAATCCCAGTATTTAGGAGGCTGAGACAGGAGAATCGTAGGTTCGAGGCCAGCCTCCGCAACCTACTGAGGCCCTCCGCAATTTAGTGAGTCCCTGTTTCAAAATAAAAGAATAAAGCCGGGCAAGGTGGTGCATGCCTGTAATCCCAGTACTTGGGAGGGTGAGACAGGAGGATCGCAGGTTCGAGGACAGCCTCAGCAGGTAGTGAGGCTCATCAACCAAGCGAGACCTTGTTTCAAAATAAAAATAAAAAATTGGCTGGGCGTGGTGGCGCACGCTTGTAATCCCAGTACTTGGGAGGCTGAGACCGGAGGATCTGGGTTCGCAGCCAGCCTCGGCTACTTAGTGAGGCCCTCTGCAATTTAGTGAGACCCTGTTTCAAAATAAAGAATAAAATAGACCCGGGCGTGGTGGCGCATGCTTGTAATCCCAGTACTTGGAAGGCTGAGACAGGAGGATCACAGGTTCGCAGCCAGCCTCAGCTACTTAGTGAGGCCCTCTGCAACTTAGTGAGACCCTGTTTCAAAATCAAAATAAAAAAAAAATACGGCTGGGGGGTGTAGCTCGGAGGTAGAATGCCCCTGGGTTCAATCCCCAGTACTGCAAAAAAGAAAAATAAATAAATAAAAGAATAAAATAGGGCTGCGGTATGGCTCAGAGGTAGAATGCCCTTGGGTTCCCTCCCTTGTCCGGGGCCGGGGGCGGGCACTCCTAGAAGCTCAGATCTGTGGTTGGGCGAGACCGCGAAGGGGCGGAGCCTGGGGCGTGGCTCGAGTCGGGAGCGGTGATTCTACCACTGATCGCTCTAAGACGGGTAGGCAGAGGGACCAGGAGTGGCTGGGTTCCGACTGGCGGACCGGACCGAGAGGGAATGACTCTGGCTCTTCTTAGCAATGAATGACAGTGACCGAAAGAGCGGCAGGCCAGCGGCTCCGAGAGCAAAAGCGATGGAAGCCGCTCTCATACCGCGCTTTGAAGCCAGCCTCAGCAACTACATTTGACATGGATCAAACCAATATAAACAAAAACAATTTTTTGTTTGTTTATACTCTACCTCCAAGCTACAACCCCAGCCCTAGTTTATTTTTATTTTGAAACAGTGTCTTGCTAGGTTGATGAGAGTCTCACTACTTGCCAACGCTGTCCTCAAACCTGTGATCCTCCTGTCTCAGACTCCCAAATCCTGAGATTACAGGTGTGCACCACCATGCCCGGCTTCAGGCCTCTTTTATAAGGGCACTAATCTCAAAGCCCCCTGCCTCTTAATACCACAATACTGGGGATTTGGGTTCAACATAACATTTTTTTTCAGTTCTGAGGATGGAACCCAAGGTCTGGTGTGTGTGAGATGTGAGGCCAGCACTCTACCACTGAACTCCACTCCCGGCCCTTGACAGGTGAATTTTTGGGGGGGTACTTGGGATTGAACCCAGGGGCATTCTACCTCCAAGCTACACCCCCAGCCCTACTAATTATTCTTTGTTATTTTTATTTTATTTTTTGCAGAACTGGGGATTGAACCTGGGGGCATTCTATCTCTGGGGGCTACACCCCAGTCCTATTTTTTATTCTTTATTTTGAAACAGGGTCACACTAGGTTGCGGAGGGCCTCACTAAGTAGCTGAGGCTGGCCACGAACCCGGATCCTCCTGTCTCAGCCTCCCAAGTACTGGGATTACAAGCATGCAGCACCACACCCAGCTTTATTTTTATTTTGAAACAGGGTCTTGCTAGGTTGATGAGAGGCTCACTACATGCTGATTCACCATGCCTGGCTCTTATTCTTTCTTTCTTTCTTTCTTTCTTTCTTTCTTTCTTTCTTTCTTTCTTATTTATTTATTTTGCGGTACTGGGGATTGAACCCAGGGGCGTTCTACCTCTGCGCTACATCCCCGGCCCAATTTTTTTATACTTTATTTTGAAACCAGGTCTCACGAAGTTGCGGAGGGTTTCACTAGGTAGAGAGAGAAAGAGACAGGGAAAGAGAGAGAGAGAGAGAGAGCGCGCTGAGGCTGGCCGCGAACCCTGATCCTCCGGTCTCCACCTCCCACAGTACTGGGATTACAAGCATGCGCCACCACGCCCAGCTTATTCTTTATTTTGAAACACTAAGTTGCTGAGGGCCTCACTAAGTAGCGGAGGCTGGCCGTGAACCTGCGATCCTACTGTCTCAGCCTCCCAAGTACTGGGTTGACAGGCGTGCACCACCATGCCCAGCTTATTCTTTATTTTGAAACAGGGTCTCACTAAGTTGCAGAAGGCCTCACTAAGTAGCTGAGTCTGGCCACCAACCTGCGATCCTCCAGTCTCAGCCTCCCAAGTGCTGGGATGACAAGTGTGGGCCACCACGCCCGGCTTGACAGGTGAATTTTAAGGGGACAAGCTTTCAATCCTGGCAGTGTGGCAGCCCAAGCTGGCTGACTGAGCTGGGTCTCCCGGGTCAGGCCAGGCTGCCCGGCGTTGTGGCAGGCGCGAGGTGAGTGTGCCTCAGAATGGGCCAGGCAGGGCCAATGGGAAGGTCGGGTAGCTGAGGGACAGCAGTGGTCAGCAAGCCACCCTTTGGAGAAGCATCCGGAAAGCTTGCTCTTGGGAGCGCCCCATCAGGTCGGGTGCGATTAGGGGCGACATGGCCACAGCAAGACTTTTAGGGTATTCTTTATCAACTGCTATGTGATCAATCATCCCAAAACCATTTATTTTTTAGTCCTGGGGATTGAACCCAGGGACATTCTACCTTGCAGCTACAGCCCCAGCCCTTTTTATTTTTATTTTGAAACACTGAATGGCTTAATGGAGAGCAGGAGCATGGGCTGGAGCAGGGCAGCGGAGCCGCTATTAACACGCGAAGTTTCCCAGGAGTGAGATGGATAGCGCCATGGTCAGGATGTGGTTTACCCCTCAAAGGTTCATGTCTTGGAGGCTTGGTTCTCAGTGTGGCCCTAGGAGAGGTGGGGGGACCTTGAAGAGCTTGAGCCCAGCCAGGCCCGGGGACCCAGGCCTGTAAACCCAGTACTTGGGACCTGAGGAGCGCAGGATCGAGGACAGCCTCAGCAACGTAGCAGGACTCTGTTTCCAAACAAAAAATTAGGGCTGATGGTGTAGCTTGGAGATAGAATGCCCCTGGGTTTAGTCCCCAGTGCCAAAGAAAGAAAGAAGAAAGAAAAAGCCGGGTGTGGTGGCGCACGTTTGTAATCCCAGTACTTGGGAGGCTGAGACAGGAGGATCCGGGTTCGCGGCCAGCCTCAGCTACTTAGTGAGGCCTCTGCAACTTTGTGAGACCCGGTTTCAAAATAAAGTATAAAAAAATAGGGCTGGGGGTGTAGCTTAGAGGTAGAATGCCCCTGGGTTCAATTCCTGGTACCAAAAAAAAAAAAAAAGAAGGAAGGAAGGAGGGAGGGAGGGAGGGAAGGAGGGAGGGAAAGAAGGAAGGAAGGAAATCGGGACACAAACACACACACAGAGCCAGGCTTTGAGGACCAGGGAGAAGACACCATGTGCAAGCCAGGAGTGAAGCCGCAGGAGGACTCACCCAGCCCATGCCTTCCTCGTGGATGTCTGGCCTCCAGAACCGTAAGCAGACCGGCTCCTTCCCGCGCCTCAGGCAGTCTGCGCCCTGCGCCCTCCCCCCGCCTCACAGCTGCTTCCGCCCACGCCTCCGCCGTGAACAGTTGCTGGTGCCAGTTGCTGTTTCTGTGCCAGAGCACCTGCTGGGTCCTAGAAAGCCAGTGTGTGTGTGTGTGTGTGTGTGTGTGTGTGTGTCCTGCTGGGTCCTAGGAAGCCGGGTGTGTGTGTGTGTGTGTGTGT
>PVJS01028596.1:0-25396 GCA_004027185.1 Glis glis | reverse complement strand
CGGGGCTGTGGGGGCAGGGGCGGGGCCATGAAGAACACGGAGGCAGGACTCAGGCTGTAAGGGTGGGGCCATTAAGGGCATGGGCGGGGCCTAGGGTGTGGGGGCGGGGCCAATATTATAGGGCAGCCTGAAGCTCCTGGGGGCGGGGCCTTGGGAGACCTGGGGGCGTGGCCTCGAGGGCCTGGGGCTGCGGAGTTAGGGAAACCCTACGTACCAAGGTGGGGGGCATGATGGCGTCCTGGGTGGTCAGGGCTGGGCCACCGGGAGGAGATGGGGCAAGTCTGGTGGTGGGGTGGCCTAGGGCTGAGAGGAGCACCAGGAGTGAGTCCTCCAGCAGCTGAGAGGGGTTTGACTGGGCAGGTTTATGGGTTCAGGTTGGGGTTGGGGGGCATGAGGGCCGCTTTGGAGACCCAGAGTGCAGCCATAGGGGGCAGAACCTGGGGTTCAGGGAGAGGCCGCCAGCGGGTCACCCAGCTGCTCTAGTCCCCCTTCCCTTCAGCCATGTAAGAAGAGGGATCTTTGAGCCAGGCGTGGTGATGCACGCTTGTAATCCTAGTACTTGGGAGGCTGAGACAGGAGGATCGCAGGTTCCAGACCAGCCTCAGCAACTTGTGAGGTCCTCTACAACTTAGTGAGACCCTGTTTCAAAAATAAAGAATAAAAGGGGCCGGGCGTGGTGGCGCACGCTTGTAATCCCAGTACTTGGGAGGTGGAGACTGGAGGATCTGGGTTCGTGGCCAGCCTCAGCTACTTAGTGAGGCCTCCGCAACTTCATGAGACCCGGTTTCAAAATAAAGGAAAAAAATAGGGCCGGGGTGTAGCTTGGAGGTAAAACGCCCCTGGGTTCAATCTCCGGTACCTCAAAAAAAATAAAATAGGGCTGGGGGTGTAGCTCAGAGGTAGAATGCCCCTGTGTTCAATCACCAGTACCACAAAAATAAAAAAAAGAGGAGGGATCCACAACCCTGTTGCCAATGGGGAAACTGAGGCTCAGAGACAAAGCCAGTGCTTCCCTCCCAGTCCAGCCTTGTCTGTCCTGTCTCTGACCCATCCTGCCACTGACCAGGGGCTTCTGGGGGAATGGGCGTGGGCCGTCCTCTCCAAGAGATTTGGGAACAGGGGTGGCTGACTGGGAAGGAAGGGCTGGGGTGTCTCCTTAGCCCAGGAGTGGGGGGAGTCGGGCACAGGGTTGCGAGGGGGTGAAGGCAGGCCCGCGGACCCTCACGGCTGCACCCCACCCCCCTAGATCTTCCACATGACCTATGACCTGGCGAGCGCAGTGATGCGCATCTGCAACCTCATCAGCATGATGCTGCTGCTGTGCCACTGGGACGGCTGCCTGCAGTTCCTGGTGCCCATGCTGCAGGACTTCCCCAGCAACTGCTGGGTGTCCATCAACAACATGGTGGTGAGCGCGGTGGCGGCAGACGCCTTCCCTGACCCCGCCAACCAGGGAACCCTCCCTTCCCAAGACACCACCAACCCAGGGACCCCACCTTCCCATGATGCTGCCAGCCCAGGACCCTGCTTTCCCATGATGCCCTGCTTTCCCAGGAACTCCACCTTCCCAAGACCCCACTTTCCCATAATCCCGCCTTCTCATGACCCCACCACCCTAGGGACCCAGCCTTCCCAGGACTCTGCCTTCCCAAGGCTGCACCAGTCCAGGTTTCCCGCCTTCCAAACACCCTGCCTTCCCAGGGACCCTGTCTTCCCATGACCCTGCCAGCTCAGGGACCCCTACTTCCCAGGAACCCCCACTTCCCAGGAACCCCTGCTGGCCCAGGACCTCCAGGCTCTTTCCACCCGGGATCTACTTAGTGCCATTTACCAGTTGATTCCCCTGTGTCTTTAAAAAAAAAAAAAAGCCTAGCCAGGCGTGGTGGCGCAGGCTTGTAATCCCAGTACTTGGGAGGCTGAGACTGGAGGATCCGGTTCGCAGCCAGCCTCAGCTACTTAGTGAGGCCCTCCACAACTTAGTGAGACCCTGTTTCCAAATAAAGAATAATAAAAAAAAAAATAGGGCTGGGTGTGTAGCTCGGAGGTAGAATGCCCCTGGGTTCCATCCCCAGTACTGCAAATAAATAAATAAATAAATAAATAAATAAATAAATAATAAAATGCCTAAAAAGCGGGGAGTGGTGGCGCATGCCTGTCATACCAGTACTTGGGAGGCTGAGACAGGAGGATCACAGGTTCAAGACCACCCTCAGCAATTTAGTGAAGGGCTAAACAACTTAGACCCTGTTTCAAAATACAAAAGGGCTGGGGGTGCTGCTTAGAGGTAGAGTGCCCTGGATTCAATCCCCAGGACAAAAAATACAAAAACCAACCTAGGTGAAGCCAGGCATGGTGGTGCATACCACAAAATGAAAAAATAAATAAATAAAAAGGGCCGGGGGTGTAGCATGGAGGTAGAACAGCCCTGGGTTCAGCCCCCAGCACCACACCCACACACAAAAATGTGCCCTGTAGGTGCTATAACTGGGGTGCTGCCCCAGTGAGCCTTTCTCCCCAACCTGGCTGGGGTGCATCTGGGGCTCGGCTTGGCAGGCTTTTGGTTTGGCACAGGGGCTGGGCCTTGACAGGGTCCGAGGCGCCCTCCCCGGCGCCTGGCACAGCTGCCGGCTGAGGAGTCCATTGTCCGGCTGCCGCCCGCACAGCAGTTCCATTTCCTGCCCCCCTTCCCCAGCCGGGTCAACCAAGGACACCCAGGAGTGGGACATCTGCCCTCCCTTCCCCTTGTGTGGGACTAAGTGCCCCCAACTCATCTGTCCCTGGTGCCCCTTGGAGTCAGTTTCCCCAGGAGCGATGTGGCAGGTGGCATAAAGTCTGCTCTTGCTGCTGTCTTTCCACGACACGCAGACATGCATGGCCTCTGCCTGGGTCTGTTTGTCTTGGTTACCTCCAAACACGGGGAGCTCACCCCCTGAGTGCCCGCCTCCTCTGGCCCCGCAGAACCACTCGTGGAGCGAGCTCTACTCCTTCGCACTCTTCAAGGCCATGAGCCACATGCTTTGCATCGGGTACGGGCGGCAGGCGCCCGAGAGTATGACGGACATCTGGCTCACCATGCTGAGCATGATCGTGGGCGCCACGTGCTACGCCATGTTCATCGGCCACGCTACCGCCCTCATCCAGTCGCTGGACTCCTCACGGCGCCAGTACCAGGAGAAGGTCTGAGGGGCAGGCCCCGGACGGGCGGAGGAAGGGACCCAGAGTTGGGCCGAGGGCCGGTGGCGGGAAGAGGACCCAAGGGGCCGTGGGGGGCAGGAGCCGAGGAGCTCAGAGCTGGCCGGGGACGGCCTCAGGGAGTCCGGAAGCCCCTGGGCACTGGGGAGGGTGCGGAGAGAGGCCCGGAGTGCCTGAGGGGACCGTCCACAGGGCTGGCCCTAGGGACTCTGGGGTCACCTAGGGGCGGGAAGGGTGGAGGGAGAGCAGGTGTTGGTGCCATGGCGGCCCACCTGGGGTGCAGTGACCACGTGCCTCGTTTACCCCCTGAGGTCGAGGGCTTGCCTGGCCCCTGCATAGGCCTCCCTGTCTGCCCTGCCCTGCTGTCTGGGCCCCGGCCGAGAGCCTCGACCCCCTCCGGCAGTGCCAGCCGGGACGGCCGGGTCAGCTGGGCCCGGTGCCAGGCGCCCCGGCTGTCTGGAAGCTGCAGGCCTCCCACCCAAACATGGGCTGGCGCTGCCACCCGCCCGCGTCACGAGTTCCTCTGAGCTCAGGGCAGCTGCGGCGGGGCGGGGTTGGGGCGGAAGTGGGGCCCGGGCACCCCTGGGGCTGTCCTGGGGACAGCAGGGCCTGGTACCCATACCCCCTGCCCTGCTCGGGAGGGACTGACACCATGATTTCCTAGGGCCAGGTGGGGTCAGGACTCTGGGTGGGAACTTGGTCCCCCTGCCAACAAGTCCTGCTCTATTGGGGTCCACTTGTTCCCCGCATCTCGGGGCAGGGCACCAGATAGGAGAAGCCGGGCGCCGTGGCGCATGCCCGTCATCCCAGAACTTGGGAGGCTGAGACAGGAGGATTGCAGGTTTGAGGCCAGCCTCAGCAACTTAGCAAGATCTTGTTTCAAAAGAAAATAGGAAGCTGGGCATGGTGGCGCAAGTTTGTAATCCCAGTACTTGGGAGGCTGAGACCGGAGGATCCGGGTTCGCAGCCAGCCTCAGCTACTTAGTGAGGCCCTCCGCAACTTAGTGAGACCCTGTTTCAAAATAAAAGAATAAAAACTAGGGCTGGGGATGTAGCCCGGATGTGGAATGCCCCTGGGTTCAATCCCTGGTACCACCAAAAATAAATAAATAAATAAAAATAAAGAATAAAAAATAGGGCTGGGGGTATAGCCCAGAGGTAGAATGCCCCTGGGTTCAATCCCCAGTACTGCAAAAAAAAAAAAAAAAAAAAACCTGTATTTGGTATGAGGGTTGTGATGCCGGCAGGCGTGTTCCCGGGCCAGGCGGGCGGCCTCTGGGAGCATCCGCTGACCCGCCTTCCCCGTCCCGCAGTACAAGCAAGTGGAGCAGTACATGTCCTTCCACAAGCTGCCCGCCGACTTCCGCCAGAAGATACACGACTACTACGAGCATCGCTACCAGGGCAAGATGTTCGACGAGGACAGCATCCTTGAGGAGCTCAACGGGCCCCTGCGCGAGGTGAGGGCGTGGGGACAGGCTGAGCCCGGCTGTGCACATGCCCTGCTGCTCCACCCCGGGCACGCCGCTGGGTCCGTGCTGCGCGGAGGGGCAGAGGGAGGCTGCGCGCGGGGCCCTGCCCTCTAGACTGTGTGCCCCTGAGCAAGACTGCTGGAGCCGCCCTGGCAAACACCCTCATGCTGGGCAGCTTAAAACAGACATGAGGCGCCGGGCGTGGTGGCGCACACTTGTAATCCCAGTACTTTGGGAGGCGGAGACCGGATGATCCGGGTTCGAGGCCAGCCTCAGCTCTCTATCTCTCAGCCCTCCGCAACTTCGTGAGATCCGGTTTCAAAATAAAGTATAAAAAATAGGGCCGGGGGTGTAGTTCGGAGGTAGAAAGCCCCTGGGTTCAATCCCCTGTACTGCAAAAAAAAAAAAAAAAAAAAAAAAAAAAAACCATAGACATGAGCCGGGCATGGTGGCGCACACTTGTCATCCCAGTACTGAGACAGGAGTATCTCAGGTTTGCAACCAGCCTCAACTACTCAATGAGTCCCTCTGCAACTTAGTGACACACTGTTTCAAAATAAAGAATAAAAAATAAAGAATAAAAAATAGGGCTGGGGGTGTAGCTCGGAGGTAGAATGCCCCTGGGTTCAATCCCCAGTACCACAAAAAAAAAAACATAGACATGAGCCCTGAGTGGGGGTGCATGCCTGTAATCCCAGTACTTGGGAGGCTAAGACAGGAGGATCATAGGTTCAAGGACAGCCTCAGCAAGTAGTGAGACTCTCATCAACCTAGCAAGACCCTGTTTCCAAATAAAAATAAAATAGGACTGGGGGTGTAGCTGGGAGGTAGAATGCCCCTGGGTTCAATCCTCAGTATCACGGGGAAAAAAAATTAAGTTCAGGTTCAGATATTAAAATGTACATTTGGAGCTGGGCGCGGTGGTGCACGCTTGTAATCCCAGTACTTGGGAGGCTGAGACAGGAGGATCCGGGTTCGCGGCCAGCCTCAGCTACTTAGTGAGGTCCTCCACAACTTAGCGAGACCCTGTTTCAAAATAAAGAATAAAAAATAGGGCCGGGGGTGGAGCTCGGAGGTAGAACGCCCCTGGGTTCAATCTCCAGTACAACAAAAAGACCAAACAACAAACAAAAAAAACGTGCACTTGGTATTACTGTTGCGTCTGGCAGCCCCTTTGGGCTGAGGAGGGCGGGCGAGGTCCTGGGGGGCTCTTCCTGCTGGCGGCGCCAACCTGGCAAGTGGAGCAGTACTCGTCCTTCTACAAGCCGCCATGAACACCACACACACACACACACACACACACACACACACACACAAAGCACACAAACATGGATTCTCCTACAGTTCTGGAGGTCGGAAATTCAAAACGCAGGGCTGCGCTCTCCCCAGAGGGCTCTTCCTGCCTCTTCCAGCGCCTGGGGCTCCAGGGTCCCGGGCTTGTGGCAGCATGGTTCCTCCTCTGGCTCCTCCTCTGTCGCGTTTGTCCCATGACCTTCTCCGTGCACCTGAGTCTGTCCGTGTGTCTGCATCTCCTCTCTTCTTTTCTTTCTTTTTTTTTTTTGGTACTGGGGATGGTACCCAGGGGCATTCTACCTCTGAGCTCCACCCCCAGCCCTATTTTTTATTCTTTATTTTGAAACGGGGTCTCACTAAGTTGCGGAGGGCCTCACTAAGTAGCTGAGGCTGGCCGTGAACCTGCGATCCTCCGGTCTCAGCCTCCCGAGTACCGGGATGACAAGCGTGCGCCACCATGCCCGGCTGCATCTCCTCTCTTCTGACCCGTTCCCTGGTTTCTGTCCAGCCGAATCCACGTGGCCTCCTCCTTCAGCGCAGCTGTGTCTGCAGAGACCCTATTTCCAAATAAGGGCCCAGCCACAGGTCCCAGGGCCCTCACATCTCTTGGGGGGATTCAGATGAACCCCTGACACTCAGCCGCTGAGTCCTAGCTGCAGTCAGGAAGGAAGGCGGTCCGTGGAGGAGGGAAGCTCCAGGCAGGAGGGCTGGGGGTGGGGAGGTGACATCTGTGTGCCAGGTGGAGGTACAGCAGAGCAGAGGCCCCGAGTGGAGAGGCTGGCAGGAGGCGGAGGCCGGGGCTATGGCTGCCGGGCGCACTTGGAGGTGCGCACTGGATTTATGGTCACGACTGATCTCATTCATTCCTTCATGTGCAGGGACAGAGCTCACAGGCCACGAGACGCAGAAAGTTCACTGGTTTGCGCCCAGAGTTGTGCAACCACCACCATCATCTAATTCCAGAACATTCTTAGCAGCCCAAAGGGACGGGGCGTTGGTCATTGCGCACATTCCCCGTCCCTGGCTCCTGGCCTCTGATTAGATGTTTACACCGCCCCGAAGCAGGACCCACACCGCTCAGCTCCCGCCTCCGCTCCTTCCTCTGTTTGCTACTTTCTTTGCTGGTACCCTTCAATTTCCTTCCTTCCTTCCTCCCTTCCTCCCTTCCTTCCTTCCTCCCTCCCTCCCCTTCCTTCCTTCCTTCCTTCCTTCCTTCCTTCCTTCCTTCCTTCTTTCTTTCCTTCCTTCCTCCCTCCCTCCTTCTCTCTCTCTCTCTCTTTTTTTTTTGCGGTACCGGAGATTGAACCCAGGGGCATTCTACCTCCGAGCTACACCCCCAGCCCTATTTTATCTTTTATTTTATTTTATTTTTTGAGGTACTGGGGATTGAACCCAGGGGCGTTCTACTTCTGAGCTACACCCCCAGCCCTATTTTTTATCCATTATTTTGAAACCGGGTCTCATGAAGTTGCGGAGGGCCTCACTAAGTAGGTGAGGCTGGCCGCGAACCCGGATCCTCCGGTCACCGCCTCCCAAGTACTGGGATGACAAGCGTGCGCCACCACGCCCGGCTTACTGCACTTGCTCTCTGTCTCTTTCTTTCTGTGTGTTCTGGTTTCTCTCCGGAGCTTTCTGTCTTTTTCTATTCTTAGAACTTCTTTGTATGTGGAGGACATTGACCCGTTGTGATAGAGTCCACCCTAACGCCATTCGTCTTTTGACTTTGCTTATGGGTTTTTTTTTTTTTTCCTGCTGTGAAGAGGTTTTTTCTTTTTTTTTCTTTTTTTGGCACTGGAGAAGGAACCCAGGGCTTCACACATGCTAGGCATGCACTCTACCACTGAGCCACACTCCCGGCCCTTTTCATGTTATGTTATTATTATCTTTAGGTGCTGGGGATTGAACCCAGGGGCTTTCTCCCTCTAAGATACACCCCCAGCCCTTTTTGTTTTTCAGGGTTTTTTGTTTGTTTGTTTGTTTGTTTGTTTTAGCGGTACCGGGCATGGTGGTGCACACTTGTAATCCCAGTACTTTGGAGGCTGAAACAGGAGGGGCACACAGCCAGCCTGAGCAACTTAGTGAGACCCTGTTTCAAAATAAAAAATAAAATAGGACTAGGGGTGTGGTTCAGAGGTAGAATGCCCCTGAGTTCAATCCCCAATACCACAAAAATAAAAGATTTATTCAGGAGCCGCATCATGTATAGTTGCTGTAATGAGTAAATGTATAGTACCTACTTTCTGTATACAGCAGGGGCTACAGATGCTTTCTGTATATAGTAGGTTCTCAATCCCTGATTGTTGTGCGTAAGTGTTTAGTACCTGCTTTTAGCATACATCAGGCACTCAGCATATACTTACTGTATGAATAGCTGCTGGTGCCTGCTTGATGTATTCAGCAGGTAAATAATACATGCCTTCTGCACAGGCCCAGCTCGTAGAGGGATTTGCTCACATTTTCTTCTAGTTCTTCCTTTTTATATTTTTGCTACTAAGCATTTTTTTTTTGGAGTACTGAGGATGTCTGAGTTACACCCCCAACCCTATTTTATTTTTTTTATTTGGAAACAGGGTCTCACTAAGTTACTAGGGCTGGCTTCGAACCTGTGATCCTCCTGTCTCAGCCTCCTAAGTACTAGCATTACAAGCGTGCACCACTGGGGATTGAAACCAGGGCTGCTCTACCTCCAAGCTACACCCCCAGACCTTTTAGTATTTTGAAACAGGTCTCGCCAAGTTGCTGAGGCTGACCTCAAACCTGCATTCCTCCTGCCTCAGCCTCCCAAGTACTGAAATTACAGGTGTGCGCCACCGTGCCCGGCTTCCTTCTCTGCTCTTGAATCTTGACCTCCCGGTTTTCCTGTGCGGTGTGAGGAAGGGGTCAGGTCCGTCCCCTGCCCTGACTTGAGTTGCCCCTGCCTCACGCTAAAATCCCATTGTGCGGAGATCTGCTTCTGGATTTGGGGTTTTTATTTTTGGTGTCTGGGCTTCTAGCAGCCTCGTGGCCTCTGCTCTCCCAGCATCACCCCGTGGTGAGTCATGGCGTGCAGCATCCTGGCAGGCGGAGGGCTGGTCCCGCCTCCTCGCTCCTCTTTCATTGGCCTCCTGCTGGGTCTTGCTCATTTCTTCCAAATGACCTTGACTGGCTTTGGTTATTTAAAAAACCAAACCTGCTGTGTTTCAACGGGATCATGTTAGGGGTGTGAAGAATACGGGAAGGGATGTCCCTGGGAGGGGCAGGTGTCCCAGAGCATGGGGTGGTCAGGCCATAGGGTCTGGCTAGGTTGCTGAGAGCCTCGTGAAGTTGCTGAGGCTGGCCTCAAACCTGCAATCCAACTGTCTCAGCCTCCCAAGTACTGGAATTACAAGCATGTGCCACCACGCCCGGCTCCCTGTGTTGGTTTTTTGTTTTTTGGTTTCTTTTTTTTTAGCATTACCGGGGATTGAACCCAGCGGCATTCTGCCTCCGAGCTACACCCCCAGTCCTATTTTTTTTTTTTATTCTTTATTTTGAAACAGGGTCTCACTAAGTTGCGGAGGGCCTCACTAAGTAGCTGAGGCTGGCCGCGAACCCGGATCCTCTGGTCTCCACCTCCCAAGTACTGGGATGACAAGCGTGTGCCACCATGCCTGGCTTCCTGTGTTGGTTTTTTATCACCGGTTCTTTGGACAAGTTGCATTACATGTTTGTTTCCTTTGATTCTTTTGCGTTTTCCAGGTAGTCACCTTGTCAACAGAGAGTTTTCATTTTCCTTTCCTGTTCCTATATTATTGCTCTTTCTTTTGTGTGTGTGTGTGTGTGTGTGTGTGTGTGTGTGTGTGTGTGTGTGTGTGCTGGGGATTGAAGCCAGGGACATCCCACCTCTGAGCTACATCTTAAGCCCTTTTATTTTATATTTATTTATTTGTTTATTTATTTATTTATTTGGTACTGGGGATTAAACCCCGGGGCTTTCTACCTCCGAGCTACACCCCCAGCCCTATTTTTTTATTCTTTATTTTGAAACTGGGTCTGGCTAAGTTGCGGAGGGCCTCGCTAAGTTCCTGAGGCTGGCTTGATCCCGGATCCTCCCGTCTCAGCCTCCCAAGTGCTGGGATGACGGGCACGCGCCACCACGCCGGCCCTAGTTGCTTTTTCTTGTTACCTTGTCCAGCATCACGGATGTGGTGCTAGAGCAGAGGCTGGCCTCTGTCCTTCCTGGTGACTTTGCCAGCAACCCTCGGTGACGCAGGACACTGGCTGCCAAGCCACAGCGCCACAGCTGTGGCACGGAGGAGCGCAGGGGCCTGAGGGACGCGCCAGCCCCAGTGGCGGGGCGAGAGGGAGCTGAGGCCCTCCTGTCGCCCTGCAGGAGATCGTCAACTTCAACTGCCGCAAGCTGGTGGCCTCCATGCCGCTCTTCGCCAACGCCGACCCCAACTTCGTCACGGCCATGCTGACCAAGCTCAAGTTCGAGGTGTTCCAGCCGGGCGACTACATCATCCGGGAGGGCACCATCGGCAAGAAGATGTACTTCATCCAACACGGCGTGGTCAGCGTGCTCACCAAGGGCAACAAGGAGATGAAGCTGTCCGACGGCTCCTATTTTGGGGGTGAGCGCGGGGTGCCCGGGGCGGGGCTCTTCCTCCTGGGGAGGGTGCTGCGGGGAGCACCCCACGGACAGGGTGCGGCCGCTGACGCCCCCGTGGGCCCCCGCAGAGATCTGCCTGCTCACGCGGGGCCGCCGCACCGCCAGCGTGCGCGCCGACACCTACTGCCGCCTCTACTCGCTGAGCGTGGACAACTTCAACGAGGTGCTGGAGGAGTACCCCATGATGCGGCGCGCCTTCGAGACCGTGGCCATCGACCGCCTGGACCGCATTGGTGAGTGGGTGGGAGGGGCGTGGCCTGCGCCCCGTTGGGCCCTTAGCACCCCAAAGAGACTCTCTGACCCACCCCCCGTCCTCCGCTGGTTGGCAGATGTAGCTCGTGCAAAGGCCGAGCAGGGAGGAAGGCCTGATGGGGGAGGCAGAAAGGGCAGACACATGGGGCCAGTGGACTGGGAGGGAAGTTCAGACTGGAGACCAGGACACTAGGGAGCCATGCAGGGTTCTAGGTATGGAAGGACCTGCTGAGATTGCGTTCTACAAGGGGATATGGCACCTGAGAGGAAGATGGCGGCCTGGCCTGTGGGGTGTGTGGCTTCAGAGGCAGGGAGAGGTGGAGCCCTTAAGACTTGCCAGTGACGGGAGGTAGAAGCCGGAAGTGTACACGGTGGCTGGGAACGCAGGACCAAGTGGGACAGGGAGGGGCCAGAGGACCTTACAGTACACAGAAAGCGCTCAACACATGCTTATGTGACACGCAGTCGATGGTTTAAATGCTCAACACACTTGTGAATGGCACGCTTCAACAGCCTTGCTGTATGCAGTAGGCGCTCAATACATGCTTGCATGTTAGGCATTTTGCTTGTTGCACACCACAGGCATTTAACAAGTGACTACCTACTGTATTCCGGAGGTGCTCATGCATGCTTCATGTGCAATAACACAGTATCTGGAAAAGCAGATAGGTACTGCATGTGCTTGCTGTACACAGCAGGTGCTTAGTACATGCTTGCTAGATTCAGAAAGTGATCCATGTGTGCCAGATGTAGAGTATGTGCTCAATACTTATTTTCTGTACTTGCTACACACAGCAGATGCTCAGCCTGTATATAGCAGGTAGTTGATACCTGCTTCCTGTAGGTAGGAGGTGCTTCGTATATGCTTGTTGTACACAGTAGGTGCCCAATGCATGCTTGTTCTACACAGGAGGTACTCAGATTATACATAGCAGGCATCCCATGCATGCTTGATGCATACAGCGGGTGCTCAATCGCCACTTGTACCCAGCAGCCACTCCATATACACTTGTGTATAGCAGGTGCCCTATATGGGTTCACTGCACATAGCAGATGCTCCATACATGCATGCCGTGTACAGCAGGCACGTGTGTGCTCACTACACACAGTAGACGCTCAATAGATGCTCAGTACACACAGCACTCATGTACTCATATGCGGCAAGCACCCTGTGTGAAGGCCCTCGCGTGCACTCGTGTAGCAGGCGCGGGCACCCCGCGTCTGCCGCACTGACGCCGGCTCCCCGCAGGCAAGAAGAACTCGATCCTGCTGCACAAGGTGCAGCACGACCTCAGCTCGGGCGTGTTCAACAACCAGGAGAACGCCATCATCCAGGAGATCGTCAAGTACGACCGCGAGATGGTGCAGCAGGCCGAGCTGGGCCAGCGCATGGGGCTCTTCCCGCCGCCGCCGCCGCCGCAGGTGACCTCGGCCATCGCCACGCTGCAGCAGGCGGTGGCCATGAGCTTCTGCCCGCAGGTGGCGCGGCCGCTCGTGGGGCCGCTGGCGCTCGGCTCGCCCCGCCTGGTGCGCCGCGCGCCCCTGGGGGCGCCCCCCGCGGCCTCGCCCGGGCCCCCCGCCGCCAGCCCCCCGGGCGCGCCCGCCAGCCCCCGGGCGCCGCGGACCTCGCCCTACGGCGGCACGCCCGGCTCGCCCGCTCCCCGCGCCGGGCCCGCGCTGCCCGCGCGCCGCCTGAGCCGCGCCTCGCGCCCGCTGTCCGCCTCGCAGCCCTCGCTGCCCCACGGCGCGCCCGCGCCCGCGCCCGCCACCTCGGCGCGCCCGGCCAGCAGCTCCACGCCGCGCCTGGGGCCCGCGCCCGCCCGCGCCGCCGCGCCCAGCCCCGACCGCAGGGACTCGGCCTCGCCCGGCGCCGCCGGCCTCGACGCCCTGGACTCCGCGCGCTCGCGCCTCTCGTCCAACTTGTGACCCTCCGCGCCGCCCCGCGGGCCTCGGCCGGGCGGGGCAGTCATCCAGACCAAAGCCATGCCATTGCGCCGCCGCCCGCCCGCCCGCGCAGAAGCCATAGAGGGACGTAGGTAGTTAGTCGGTGGGCGGCGCGGCCTCGCGCCCGGCTGCCCCTCATCGCCCTGCGCCCACCCCCATCGCCCTGCCCCTGGCGGCAGCCGCGCACACGCGTGCGAGGGGCTCCCTTCACCTCGGTGCCTCAGTTCCCCCAACTGCAAAACGGGGACGGGGCTGGCCGCGATGGTGTGGAGCCCCGCCCGCCCGCCCGCGCGGGTGGCCGCCCTCCGCGGAGGACCGTTTTTAAGTGCAATACTTGGCCTGCCGGCTTCCCGCTGCCCCACCGCGCTCACGCAATAACCGGCCCCTGCCCGCGCGCGCCCGGCGCCCCGGAGTGGGCGCCGCCCTCCCTCCAGCCCCGGCCCCGGTGGCGGGGCGTCCCGACCGCGCCGGGCACGGGGACGAGGCCGGGGTCCCGCCGTCGCGATGAATGTACTGACGAGCCGAGGCAGCAGCGCCCCCCACGCCCCATTAACCCCACACCCCCATTCCGCGCAATAAACGACAGCATTGGCGCCCAGCGCGCCGCGTCTCTGCTTGGTGGTGCGCGCCCGTCCCCAGGAGCGGCGGCTCCCGCGGGTGGCGACAGCTTTATTTACACCGTGGACAGGGCGCCCGGGGACGGCCCGCGGGCTCGCGTCAGCTGAAGAAGTACGTGGAGTGCTTCACCTGCTCCAGGTCCAAGTCCCCTGCGGAGGGAAGAGTCGCTGAGGCCCTGGGCGCCGCCGCCGCCGCATGGGGCGTGCCCGCGCCCTCCGCTTACCTGTCTCCGGCACCGCCGTCAGCATCTTCAACAGCTTGGAGCTCTGGGGGCGGTCCAGGAGCTTCGGGGACCTGGCACTGGGGACAGGGTGGGGGTGAGCCCGGGGGACACGGGGAGGGGCGTCCGGCCGCGGGGCGGGGCCTCACCTGGGGCCAGAGCAGAAGCGCTTCACCAGGAACGCCGACAGGTCCTGCAGGATGGGCTGGCTGTGCAGGCTGACGAACTGCTCTCGGCACACCTGCGAGGAGGGCGGTCAGGAGCGGGAAGGAGCCCCGACCCGGCCGACGGGTCAAGGCTCGGAGCGGGTCCCCGGGTCCCCACTGCTCTGGCGGGCGCAGACACACCTGGTTCATGACAGGGATATCAGCAGCATGCGTCCAGAAGCAGTCGTGGACGGAGACGAAGGTCAGCCCCTTCCTGCAGGGGTGCAGAGGCTCCTGAGAGGGGGCCTCCTGGGGCCCACTCCCCGCCGGTGGGACTCATGGTCCTGCTTGGCCTCCTGCCTGGCTGCCCCGAAATCCTCTAGGCAGCAGGAAGCCTCTCAGAAAAAACCACCCCACGTTCCCCGAACCCCAAGTTGCTGCAGGACTCTCACCCCATCTACGGGGTGGCGGACACTGACCCCCCACCCCAGGCTTCATCCCAGGGCCTCAGGTCATCCGGGGGGGAGCACAGGCACGGGTCAGTGGACTGGAGAGGGGCCACCCATGCCTGCTCCTGGGTCTCTGAACACAGGAGAAAGCCAAGTGCCTTCACCTGCCTCCTGCATGGCCTGGGGTCCCCAGAATTGACTTCCCCCTCGTGCACACCCCACCACCCCAGGGGCTTTGCATGGCTTCCCAGGTGCAGGGCCGACCAACCCGTGCACTCAGAGCCCGCCCCGCGGTGGGTCTCCACCTCTCGTGGCGCTGTCCACCTGCTGGACTTGCCGCCCACTGTCCTGCCCTGTCTCCGGGGACCAGAATGGGCCTGGCATGCCACAGGTGGTGAACCCCACGAGCAGGGCGCCCGCCCGGCCGGGGCTGCGCACCTGTAGCAGTGCAGGGCCGTGAGCATCATGTGCGAGGAGTCCAGCGAGTGGATGAAGTTGGGGGGGAAGCCGTTCTTCTGCTTGAGCGTGTTGGGCTTCCTGCTGGACAGCCGTATGCCGAGATGGCACTGCAGCTGCCCGGGCCCCGCATCCCTCCCCGGCCCCCGCATCCCTCCCCGGGCCCCCCGCATCCCTCCCCGGCCCCCGCATCCCTCCCTGGGCCCCCCGCATCCCTCCCCGGGCCCCCCGCATCCCTCCCGGCCCCCGTCTCCCCCGCTGCCCAGCCCCCCACGGTGCTCACTGGCTGCTGTCCCGCGTGCTGCTGCAGGTGATGCTCTGGATCCCGCCTCGGACCTGCAGGTGGGGGCGGCGCCAGTGAGCCAGGGCCAGGACCCAGCGGGGCGGCGCGGGGTGGCGCGGGACGGGGGGGCCACGTACCCTGAACTTGGAGTCACGGTGGTAGGGCTGGATGACGGGGACGCCCAGGGGTGTGACCCACTCCACCGCTGAGCCCGTGTGGGAGATGAGGCGGGCGCTCTCGGTCAGCCAGCGCTGCGGGACACGGGCGCTGGCTCAGGCGGCTCCAGCCGTCCCCTCTGGGGCCCCGGCCGAGCAGCGCGAGCGGGCGGGGGGCATGCAGAGGGTGGGGACACGCACCTGGATGGCCCGGGTGCCTGAGAACATCTCCTGGAGGCTGCTGAACACCTGGCGCACGAGGTACTGGGAGGCCTCCCACACGAACTCCTGCGGAGGGCGGCAGCGAGCAGGGCAGGTCAGGGCTCAGCCCCACTCACAGCCCGGTGTTCAGATGGAGAAACTGAGGCCTGGGGCCATGGGGGCAGAGAGGGACAAGGGGGAGGGCCGCAACCCCAGCAGCAGCTGGTCGTCCTGGTGCAGCACGAGCGCACCCCACACCCACACACCTGGGGGAAGTCGTTCAGCTCCCGGAGTCGCTTCTCGATCTGCAGGCGTCCGCCGTAGCGGGTGACGCCGTACACCACGGTCATCACCGTCTGCTTCACCACCTTGCGCGTGATGAAGCCCTCCAGCACCTGGGCCACTCGCAGGCCCTGTGCCGCATCCTTCCTGCGGAACACCTCCACCTGGCCAGCGGGCGGCGGGTCAGGCCCACGCACGGCGGCCAAGCACAGCCGGGCCCTCATATCCCCCGGTGAGCCCAACTGCCCAGCCTCACCCCAGCCCGTGACCCCGTCACAGCCATGTGACCTGCCGAGGCCTGGAGTCCCCAAGAGGTCTGCCAGGCCCAGGTGCTGTGGGACAGAGACTTGGGTGAGGACAGGTGTGGAGAAGCCTTCAGCGCCCACCTGTGCAGCGACCCCACTGTACACGTCCTGCGGCAGGTCCGAGGGCAGCAGGTTGACAGAGGCGGCGCCCACGGCGTCCCGGCCCAGGGCAGCGTAATGCTGCAGACCGTTACAGGAGCCATCCTGGGGGGGGGTGTCCGTGAGCCTGGGCCCGCGCGTCAGGACTCTGAGTACTGAGCCCCAGAACTGAGAAACAGGCACCGTTCTCCCCATCACACGGGGGAAACTGAGGCACAGAGAGGTGATGTGCTGTTGAACTGCCCCTAGACCTACCCCCACGACCAGGGTGCAAGAAGGTGGCTGCCCCCAGGAAGGAATGGGGGACACGATGTCCCAAGGCCATGCGGCAAGGACACCGTACACTAGGGTGAGACTCTAGACTGCAGAGGCCGAGACCGGGGATGCCATGAACGAAGTCCCCGGCCTAGCGCCCACATGGGGCTCCTCAGGCAGGCCCAGGCGCACTCACCTGATGCACGGGCACGTGCGAGATGTACGCTGCAGGGTCCGGGGCCCGCACGGCCTTGGCGACCTCCATGCAGCAGGCCAGGGTCTGCCAGGGCTCCTCGGCCTCCATCCACCACTTCCGGCCCTGCAGGGGAGGGTGGTGGTGCCAGGTCAGGCCCAGGCCGCTGGGCCAGCTCGGGGGACATGGGGACACAAGGCAGACAGGACAGGGGGCAAGAAGTGCAGCGGTGGCCCAGAGAGGGGACTGGGTAGCCACAGGACGTGGAGACGATTCTGGAAGGACTGTCCGGGGTGGAAGCTGACAAAGCTGCTGGTGGCCTGGGGCAGAGAGCAAAGGGACAAAAGAAAGTCTGTCCCGGGGCGTGAGGGGGCAGCGGGGAGGCCAGGGACAGGGCGCGGCCGAGCTTCAGAGCCCAGAGGGCATCTGACTGGGTGCTAGGGGCAAGTGCGGGAGCCAGAGCGGACAGGAGGCGGGAGTGAAGAGAGCGAGCAGGACACAGGCGGAGGGCGAGGGGGCGAGGCGGCGAGGCGGCCCACCGTCATGGGCTGGTCCGCGGAGTCCAGGATGTCGTCCATCTTGGTGTCGGCGAAGGCCAGCCGGGCCTGCAGCGAGTCGCGCTTCTTGAGCCCGGTGAGGTTCACCAGGTGGATCTTGAGCCAGTCGAGGCCGCGGGGGCCGAGCGGGCGGCCCTCGGCGAACTCCAGCAGGGCGCGCGCCAGGTCGCTGCCCAGGTGGTTGAAGTGGGGCGGGCAGGGGTAGGTGCGGCCGCGGAAGTCCATGTTGTGGGGCAGCCAGAAGATGCGGTGGCGCAGGTGCTGGGCCAGCGAGAGGCGGTACAGGGCTTCGGCCCGCAGGCTGCGCATCTCCCGCGCCACCTTCAGGCAGCGGGCCAGCTCCCGCCGCAGCTCGGCCTTGTCGGTGGGGGACGAGTCGGGCGGCAGGCGGCCCTCGGGGGGCCGGGGGGCCTCAGAAGCCGGCGGCGGCACGCCCAGGCGGGAGCAGCCCTTGGCCCGGAAGACCTCCAGCACCAGGTCCAGCACGCGCCCGTTCACGCGCCAGGCGCAGTTGCCCAGCTGGGTGAGGGTGTCCAGGGCGCCGTGCAGCTCGGCGGGCGGGTGGTGCTCCAGCAGTTGCTGGTGCTGGGTGGTGCCCTCCACCGTGCGCATCAGCTTGGTGGGGCTCAGCAGGAAGGCGCCCGCGTGCGGCGAGGTCCAGGGCAGCGGCGGGCACAGCATGGGCATGTCGGTCGTCTCGAAGGTCAGCGTGGGCTCCACCGCGGCCTCCAGCAGCTGTGCGAAGGCCGGGTGTGGCTTCACGAGGCCGATCTGGGGAGACGGGCAGGCGGGTCAGGGCCCGGCCTGTTCCACACACGCCACCTCCTGCCACTACAGTCTGGCTGGGAGAGGGCTCCCTCGCCACGGCCAGCAGAAAGCTAGTGTCCCTGCACCAGCAGGCGACCGCCAACTTAAAGAATGACCCGAGAGTGGCGGCGGGGCTGGCAGAGCAGGCAACGTCCAGAGACCGAGGGACCGCCCAGAGGCACACAGCACTGCTGAGCCCTGCCCAGGGCTCGACCCCGCAGGACGGCCCCAGGACTGAAGAGGGGGCACCAGGCCCGAGAGGCCCAGCCTCAGCTCAGGCCCCACGCTCTGCCATCATCGGAGGCAGAGGGCCCCGCGGCTCACCCACCTGGCGGAAGCTGCGGAAGGAGTAGACGTGGTAGAGCACGGGGATGAGGCCACAGGAGCCCTGAGGCGTGGCTGGGTTGCGGGGCATCCGCAGGGCCTGCACCAGCACCTCGGCCAGCTGCTTGCCCAGCTGCATGAGCACCGGCAGGGGCCAGGGCTGCTGTGGCGGGGCTTCAGGGGGCCCGAGTGCTTCCCAGTACTGCCGCGGCAAGCAGGGTGTGGCCACCTGCAGGGAGGGCAGTCAGTGGAGTCAGAGGGCTGGGCTGCAGGGTGAGCGCCCGTCCTGGGCCTGGGCCTGCCCAGCTGGTGGGGTGGACACTGGCCCCATTTTACAGATAAGGAAACTGAGGCTCAGGGGCAGAGTCATGCAGTCTGGAAGCAGCAGCACCGGGGCACATGTGGCTGCCCAGGGCTCTCTCCCCCTGGGCTCCCTGCCGCCCGCTCTGCTGAGCCTCACCTGGGTGTCGGAGGCCAGCAGGTGCAGGTACCGCACGTACCGCCGCTCCAGCGCCTGCACCTGGTTGCTGAGCTGCTTCTGCTGCACGACGTGCCGGTTGAAGACCCGCAGGCCCAGGTCCCTGGCCAGCACGATGAGCGACTCGCCCTGGGGGGGCAGCGCGTGCAGGACCTGGGGGAGGCGGCCGTGAGCCCAGACCCGCCCCCGCCCCGGCCCGAGCGCAGCCGGCAGCGGCGGGCGCCCACCTGCATCAGTATCCGCACGAGCTCCCGCTCGCCCAGCAGGCACAGGTAGGGGTAGAGCGAGGGCTGGCCCTTGTACGCCTCGTCGGCCAGGCTGGCCTTGGTCTCCTGCAGCAAGCGGCGCAGCGACGCCTCCCACTGCACACGCAGCGACTTCAAGGCACTCCGCTGAGGGGAATGCACTCGTTACAGGACCCTGAGCACTGGGGTCAGGAGAGCCTCCCGCCCGGAAGCCTCCCTCCCGCTGTCTCGGGACAGCTCACGGGAAGAGACCCCGTGAGGCCTCCCTGCAGGGCGCCCTCCAGACAGCTCCTCGCCTGGGCTGCTCAGGGCGCTGGGCTTAGGTGGAGGAGGCAGGAAGAGCCCTCCTGGGGACTTCCCACGGTGACCGAGACCCAGACTCACCCTGGGGACCCACAGGGCTCTCCCCAGCCCCGCCCCTCAGCATGGGCCCCGGAGAGGACAGCCCGCGCAGCGCCGGCCCCGGGCTCGGCCTCACCGCTTGCGCCATCTCTGTGGTCAGTTCCGGGGCCTCCTCCACCGACTGCACGTAGACGTTGGTGCTCAGCTCCATGCGGAGCTGCTGCTGGAAGAGGTCCTGCAGGGTCTGCAGGGGCAGGTGCAGCTTCGGGTAGGACACAGGGCCACCCTGCAGAGCACAGGTGGCAGTGAGGGCGGGGCACCGGCCCTGGGCAGCCCCTCACCCAGCACAATCGCAGCCCCAATTCCCCTGCCAGTTGCTCCCGGGTCCTGACAGTGGCCGCGGGGTCCAGGGAGCCAACTCGCAGTGGCCCCCAAAGGCTTGCTGTTTGCTTTGCAAACTTGGAGCTGTGTGAAGTGTGACCCATCCAAAAATAGAGGCATTAAAAAGAGTGACTAAGACCCACAGCACTAAGAATGAAAGCAGGAACCCGCACAAAAGCCGTGTGCAAACGTTCCCGGCAGCAGGATTCACAGCCACCCCAAACGAAATGGCCCAAGCGTCCAGCTACAGATGAGGGGTACAGTGTGCGGTCAATCCATACGCTGGAGTATCACTCAGCCATGAAAAAGAGCTGGGCACTGACACACGCTGCACCGTGGCCAGCCCTAGAGGACGTGACACTCGGCGAGGGAACCAGACACAGAAGGCCACACCGTGTGCGACTCCATCGACAGAGTGTCCAGAACAGACAAATCCAGACAGGAAGTGGATTTGTGAGTGGCAGGGATGGGGAAGATGGGAGTGACTACTCATGGGGATGGGGCTTCCTTTTGGGGGTAATGGAATGTTCTGGAACTATGCAGAGGTGATGGCTGCGTGATTGAACCCAGGGCCTCGTGTATGCTAGGCAAGCACTAACCACTGAATACACACCTCAGCCCTTTTTATTTCTTCATTTTTTTTTTTTTTTGCAGTACTGGGGATTGAACCCAGGGGCGTTCTACCTCGGAGCTACACCCCCAGCCCTATTTTTTATCCTTTATTTTGAAACCAGGTCTCATGAAGTTGCAGAGGCCTCACTAAGTAGCTGAGGCTGGCTGTGAACCCGGATCCTCTGGTCTCCGCCTCCCACGTACTGGGATTACAAGCGTGCACCACCACACTGGCTACTTTTTTTTTCTTTTTTTGCGGTACCGGGGATTGAACCCAGGGGCTTTCTGCCTCCGCGCTACACCCCCAACCCTAATTTTTGTACTTTATTTTGAAACCGGGTCTCATGAAGTTGCGGAGGGCCTCACTAGGTAGAGAGAGAGAGAGAGAGAGAGAGAGAGAGAGAGAGCACTGAGGCTGGCCGCGAACCCGGATCCTCCGGTCTCCGCCTCCCAAGTACTGGGATTACAAGCGTGCGCCACCATGCCCGGCTTTTCCTTTTTATTTCTTGAGACAGGGTTTTGCTAAGTTGCTGAGGTTGGCCTCAAACTGTGATCCTCCAGCCTCCTAAATCACTGGATTATACTCTTTATAGGGTAAAGGACACCGTGGCACACACCTGTGATCCCAGTACCCAGGAGACTGAGACAGGATGATTGCAAGTTAGAGGCCAGCCCTTGGTAATTTAGCAAAATCTTATTTCAAAATAAAGTCGGGCGTGGTGGCGCACGCTTATAATCCCAGTACTTTGGGAGGCGGAGACCAGAGGATCTGGGTTCACGGCCAGCCTCAGCTCTCTCTCTCTCTCTCTCTCTCTCTCTCTCTCTACCTAGTGAGGCCCTCTGCAACTTTGTGAGACCCGGTTTCAAAATAAAGTATAAAAAAATAGGGCCGGGGGTGTAGCGCAGAGGTAGAACACCCCTGGGTTCAATCCCCAGTACCGAAAAAAAAAAAAAAAATAATAAAAATAAAAATAAAAATAAATAAAAAATAAGCCAGGTGTGGTGGCGCACACCTGTAATCCCAGTACTTGGGAGGCTGAGACAGGAGGATCGCAGGTTCACGGCCAGCCTCAGCTACTTAATGAGGTTCTCTGCAACTTAATGAGACCCTGTTTCAAAATAAAAAGTAAAATAGCTTGGTGTGGTGGCGCACGCTGGTAATCCCAGTACTTGGGAGGCGGAGACCAGAGGATCCAGGTTCGCAGCCAGCCTCAGCTACTTAGTGAGGCCCTCTGCAACTTCGTGAGACCCGATTTCAAAATAAAGTATAAAAAATAGGGCCGGGGGTGTAGCTTGGAGGTAAAACGCCCCTGTATTCAATCCCCGGTACCACACACACACACAAAAAAAAAAGTTAAATAGAGCTGGTGGAAAAGTTAAATAGAGCTGGTGGTTTAGCTCAGTGGTAGAATGCCCTAGGGTTCAATCCCCACTACCAAAATAAAAAAGGCCCTGGGTTCTATCCCCAGAATTAGGAAAGAAAAAAAACCCTTCAGTCTTTCTTTGAAGGGTGGCCTGTATGAATTATGTCTCCATAAAAGGCAACCCCCAGCCATCTACTGACACTTAGGCCCTGCAGCACCCACAGTGCCCCCACCCTGCACCCTGCCAGGCCAGGCGCTTCCTGAAGCAGGAGGGAGGAATCTGGAGCTGCCGAGACATGAGGCCGCAGGGGGTGCCGAGCTGGGGCTGCTCCCAGGGGAGGGCTGAGGCCACTGCCCACCCGGACCCCACCCGCGTGGGACACCTGTCCCTGCCCCCATGCACCTCAGCGTAGATCTCCTTGAGCAGTTCTGAGCAGTTGACCGGGGGCGGGGGCTGCGGCTGCGGGCTGAAGGTGGGCTCGGCCCTGTGTACTGCGCTCAGGAGCACGGCCCGCTCCTCCTCCGACAGGGGCACCTCTGTGAAGAGCTGCTGCAGCTGCAGCCCGTCCTGAGCCATCTGTTCCAGACACCTGGGGGATGCAGCACGCGGTGGGCGGCAGACCCATGCAGGGATGGGGCGGCCCCAAATCCAGTGCCCTCGGAGCCCACCCTGCGGGAGCCTCACCACCGCCTCCTGCCCACCCTGCAGGTCCCCATGCAGCCCCACTGTGCCCTGGCAGGGCTGCCGACCCCACCTACCTTTTGATGGTCTCGGTGTTCTGGTCCAGCCGACCCATGCACTGAAGGGCGGCTGCGTAAGACACCAGGTCCGGGGTGAGGCCAGCATCTTTCACCATGAAGAACACATACACCAGCTCCCTGAAGGAGCCCTGGGGACACACGCCAAGGTGAGGGCCCTAGGACACCCAGCCTCCCTGCCCTTCTGCTCCCTGGAGACTCATCCTCCGTGGCCAGTGACTCAGGAGGGGGGCTGAGCTACCAGTCCTAGAGGCCAGCTGGGCAGACTGTGCATGGGCTTAAGGTGCAGAACAGCCTTTCTTAATGTAGCTATTTATAGCTATGAATTGCCCTCAGAGCCCTGCTTTAGCTGCATTCCAAGTGGTGTTTTCACTTCCATTCACCTCCAAGTGTTTTCCAGTTTCCCTTGCAATTTCTCTTTTGGCCCTTGACTGCTTAGGAATGCCATACAGACCCTTCCAAAGGGAAAAAAAATTCCCCAACATCTTCTCGTTTCATGAGGTTCTCTAGCCCTAATTTGAGAAATGTCACATATGACCACAGCACCAGCGCCCAGGGTTTTAGGGTTGCCATCTGAGTGACCGCAGCCATACTGCCCAATACGGCAGTCACTAGCCACACACAGTCGTGTGTGCGCGCGCGCGCGCGCGTGTGTGTGTGTATAGTACTGGGGATTGAACCCCAGGACATTCTACTTCCAAGCTACACTCCCAGCCCTATTTTATTTTTTATTTTGAAACACAGTCTTGCTAAGTTGCTGAGGGTCCCACTAAATTGCTGAGGCTGACCTCAAACCTATGATCCTCCCGTCTAGCCTCCCAAGGTCTAGGATTACAGGTGTGATCCAACAAGCCCAGCTTACACAGTAATTATTATTATCATTATTACTACTACTACTATTATTATTATTATTATTAATTTTTTTGGTACTGGGGATTGAACTCAGGGGCATTCTACCTCCGAGCTGCACCCCCAGCCCTATTTTTATTTTTATTTTTATTTTGAAACACGGTCTCACTAGGTTGATGAGAGTCTCACTACTTGCTGAGGCTGTCCTTGAACCTGCAATCCTCCTGTCTCAGGCTCCCAAGTACTGGGATTACAAGCATGCACCACCACACCCAGCATCATTTATTATTTTTAACTTAATTAATTTACTTATTTTGGTGCTGGGGATTAAACCCAGGGGCATTCTGCTTCTGAGCTATACTCCTAGCCCTTTTTATTTTTATTTGAAATATGGTCTTGCTAAGTTTCCAAGGCTAGCCTTGAACCTGCGATCCCTGCCTCAGTCTCCCAAGTACTGGGATTACAAGTGTGCAAGGGCAAGTCCCTGTCGCTGAACCCTGGCTTTGACTCTGATGTTCCCTGGGAAGTCGCCCTCCCTCTGCAGGGCCCCCCTCACCTTGCGAGCCCAGCCAAGCATGACGGCGTTGTACATGGGGAGCGTGAGCAGCCGCTGCTTCCGGGCACTGCCATGGTGGGTGACCAGGACGTGGTGGGCGAGGGGCAAGTGGCCAGTGGCCGAGCAGCACTCCAGGAAGGACAGAAGCCTCTGCTGCTGGTTCAAGACAGACTCCTCCAGCTCCCTGTCCTGCAGCACCTGCTTCTCCTTGAGCATCAGTCTCCGGGGGGCTTCCCGCAGAATCTGGGCCAGCCGCTCCTCCCAGGGGATCTCAGGGGTCCCCTGCGCCTCGCACTGCAGGGAGCTGGCCAGCTGCTCGCTCAGCAGCCGGGGCTCCAGCCGCAGGGGCTTGGACTGCAGCCGGTGCGTCAGCTTCTCGGCGCGCGCCTGCAGCTTTACCTCCAGCCGCTGCTTGCGCTTCTGCATAATCCGCTTCTCCTTGTCCAGCTTTTGCGCCCAGCGGCTGCAGGGCACTGTCGGGGCCTCCTTCCTGGGCACCTGGAATCTGCCATCCCCGCTGCTGCCTCCCGGGAGTTGAGCCACCTCTACCCTCTTCACGGTCACCTCCAGCACACTCTCAGCCTGCAGCTGCCGCACCCGCGCCTCCAGCACTGTGGGGCAAAGGGACCCTGCTCAGTGCCCATCGCCACACTCCTCAGCGGGCCGGGAGGTGGGGGTGCTGCCAGGCCTCCATCCCAGGCATATGCTGTAAATGCCCATATGTCCATCTTCCACGGCTGCTCCCGACTTTGTCCTCCCAGCCCTCCGCCTCCTAGGCACCTCTCCAGCCGAGATTCGACTTCCTAAACAAACTCTGGAATCCCCCCCAAATCTACTCTTTCTCCTCTCCCCCATCACCAGTAACTGACCCTGCAGGTGCTCAGGCCAAGACCCCGAGGTCCCCCGCAAGTCTTTCCCTCCACATGGCGCCTGTGAGTACATCCCCTGAGCTCCACCTGCAAAACCTTTCCAGAGGACGAGTCAGCTCTGGCTCAGCCTGATGCTCGCCCCCGCCCCCACGTTCACCTGCCAGCTTCACTGCGCTGCCTCTGGGCCTCAGCAAGTGCTATGCGCTCCGCCTGCAACACAGAGGCCCAGTCCCCCAACGGCCCATTCCCCTCTCACCTCCTTCTGTCCCTCCTCCATCACACACACTTGATTCTCAGCATCTGTGCTGATTCTGTTCCTGAGCTAGCAAATGCTGAGCTCCTGCTCCCAGGGGGCAATGCAGGGCCAGGGTCCTGTGGCCTTTGGTCACTTTTATTTATTTGTTTATTTTGGTACACAGGATTGAACCCAGGGTTGTTCTACCTCTGAGCTACACCCCCAGCTCTTTTTAAACAGCATCTCTCTAGCTGGACGTGGTGGCACACACTTGTTAATCCCAGTACTTGGGAGGCTGAGACTAGAGGATCCAGGTTCATGGCCAGCCTCAGCTACTTAGTGAGGCCCTTCAAGACTTAGTGAGTTCCTGTTTCAAAATAAAAAATAGGACTGGGGGTGTAGCTCAGAGGTAGAATGCCCCTGGGTTCAATCCCCAGTACTGCCAAAAAAATAAGTAAAAACAAATAAATAGCCGGGCGTGGTGGCGCACGCTTGTAATCCCAGTACTTTGGGAGGTGGAGACCGGAGGATCCGGGTTCGCGGCCAGCCTCAGCGCGCATGCGCGTGCGATCA
>PVJS01028595.1:0-25396 GCA_004027185.1 Glis glis | reverse complement strand
TGGTGCCACACCCTACTCATTGCGAACTTCCTGTACTATAAAAGAGAGATGTGCTTTCTAATAAACGAGTCCATGCCAGACATGCTCCCGGTTGGAGGTATGATTCTTTGTCCAACCGTCCGGCCCTGCCCCCCCATCAGCTTCGCGTCTCTCTCTCTCTCTGGCTGGCCCCGAGAGACCGAGGGATGCCCCCGACAATTATTGTTGTTGTTATTGTTATCATTGTTGTTGGTGGTGGTGGTACTAGGGATTGAACCCAGAGAATTGAACCTCCGAGCTACACCCCCAACCCTATTTTATTATTATTGTTGTTGTTGTTGTTGTTATAATTATTATTGGTGGTGATACTAGGGATTGAACCTCTGTGCCACACCCCCAGCCCTATTTTATTATTATTGTTGTTGTTGTTATTATTATTATAATTATTATTGGTGGTGATACTAGGGATTGAAACTCCACACTACACCCCCAGCCCTATTTTATTACTTTGTTTTTTTTTGTGGTACCGGGGATTGAACCCAGGGGCGTTCTACCTCCACGCTACACCCCCGGCCCTATTTTTTTATCCTTTATTTTGAAACCGGGTCTCACGAAGTTGCGGAGAGCCTCACTAAGTAGAGAGAGAGAGAGAGAGAAAAAAGAGAGAGAGAGAGAGAGCTGAGGCTGGCCGCGAACCCGGATCTTCCGGTCTCCGCCTCCCAAAGTACTGGGATTACAAACATGCGCCACCACGCCCGGCTTATTACTATTATTATAATAATAATTATTATTATTATTATTATTGGTGGGGTACTAGGGATTGAACCTCCAAGCTACACCCCCAGCCATATTTTATTTTTTATTTTAAAACAGGGTCTTGCTAAATTGCTGAGGCTGGCCACAAACCCTTGATCCTCCTGTCCTGGCCTCCCAAACATTGGAATTACAGGTGTGTGCCACCATACCCAACCTGGATTGAATTTCCTGTGAGTGAGAAATAGACCTCTATTGGGCTTTCACTGATACTCACATTGGAGTTTATTTATTGTGGCACTGAGCTTCACATGACATGAAATAATGGGACCACTAAGAATGGAGTTTAGTAACAAACCTGGACTTCTCTGGCTGGCACAGGTGTCTCCGATCTTTACTCACTGGTTTCAAAGAAACTGGAAATAGCCACTCTGGTGTCCCCAGGTACTGAAGATGCTAAAAGCATTTCTGGGATCACAGTCTAGTGACCCCGAAGCAGAGAAATTGTCTGCACAGCTGATTTGTCTATGCTCAGTCTTGGAACGGTCCCTTCCACTCCTGTTGAATTCGTGGTGCCTTGTTGAACACACGGCACATTATTCCATCCAACAAGATTGGGTTTTGCATCTACAATTGTACGGGAACTTTCAGTAAATGTTCTGGAAAAGGTATTGTCTTGTTGGTTTCCAATGAGGATGAAGCTTTCCCCTTCTATTCCTTGTAACTCTTCCCTGAATCCACTGGATTGACTTGCTATTTATCCCTGAATGGTCAAACTGGGAGTATTTGGGGAAGTTCTCTCAAACTAAGTTGTCTTGGTCAACAGTCTCACTGTTGCCATCCAAAATGACTGACCGTACAACTTAGAGGAAGGAAAATTTATTTGCTCACAGTTTTTGGAGATTTGGGGGTTCAGTCCACGTGAGGCTGGGTCTACGGAGCTCAGGTCATGGCGGCGGGAAGCAGAGAGAGGGAGAGAGCAAGGGCTCTGCTCTCACATCATGGAGGCCAGAAGCAAGAGAGAGCAAGCAAGCAAGGGGATTCAAAGACACAAGCACAGTCTCTAAGGCCACAGCCCCAGGGACCCACCTTCTCCAGCCACACCCCACCTGCCTAGGTGACCACCCAGTAAATCCATTACAATGGATTTTACACACTGATGAGATGACACCCCTCATGACTTAACTACATCAACCTGGAACATTAATACATGAGTTTTTCAGGGACATGATATATCTAAACATAACACAAGCGAGCCGGGCGTGGTGGCGCACGCTTATAATCCCAGTACTTTGGGAGGCGGAGACCTGAGGATACGGGTTCGCGGCCAGCCTCAGCGCGCATGCGCGCGCGCACGATAGATCGATCGATCAATCGATCGATCTCTCTCCTCTCTCTCTGTCTCTCTCTCTCTGTCTCTCTCTCTCTCTGTCTCTCTCTACCTAGCGAGGCCCTCCGCAACTTCGTGAGACCCGGTTTCAAAAATAAAGCATAAAAAAAAAATAGGGCCGGGGGCATAGCGCGGAGGTAGAACGAACGCCCTTGCGTTCAATCCCCGGCACCGCAAAAAATAAATAAATAAATAAATAAATAAATAAATAAATAAATAAACATAACACAAGCAAACAGTATATAGGATATAGACTCAGATGTGGAGAGCTGGCCACAGCCTCCCCTCCAATTGTGGATCAGAATCAGGTCTCTCCTCCCTGCTCTCCAAACCTGTCCAGAAACAGATGCTCCATGAACTGGAATCCTTTGCCAGGACGGTGCTCCAGATGCACATCATCTGTTTCCATTTCTGCTTTGCACTGACTGGAGAGAACCAATCCATCATTGCTTAGAGGGGAAAAAAGTCCATTTGGAGGAGTGAGTTTTGTGCATTCATAACAGCACTGGTGGTTCTCCATGAATAGCAAACAAAGTAGAAAAACAAAAGAGGGAGACAGAAAGAGTAAGGGGTGACCAGGAAGCAGAGAGAGAGAGAGAGAGAGAGAGAGAGAGAGAGACCACAGACACAAGATAAACCCTTCCAGGGCAGGCCCCATGACTGACTTCATCCATCAAGGCTCCGTCTCTTACAGTCTCCACCATCTCCCAACAATGCCATCAAATATGAGTCCCTCCGTGGAATGAATTCCAGCCCCTTCATGGTCCTAGCTGAGCATTCACACTATTTTGTGTGACTGTACAATTTGCAAAAGAGACTTTCATCTGACTCATCTAATGCTCTGCATCCTTCCTCTGACTCCTCTTCTGTGACACACCCGCAGGCGGGTGATGGTACAACAGACATGGGCAGGTCAGGAGTGTGGCTCAGGGTACGTTGAGCTGGATGTCCATTTCCTTTGGGTCAAGGGAAGTACATTTATGTGGATTGAAAGCCGGGAGTGGTGGCGCACACTTGTAATCCCAATACTTGGGAGGCTGAGACCGGAGGATCCGGTTCGCGGCCAGCCTCAACTACTTAGTGAGGCCCTCCACAACTTAGTGAGACCCTGTTTCAAAATAAAGAATAAAAAATAGGACTGGGGGTGTAGCTCAGTGGTAGAATGCCCCTAGGTTCAATCTCCAGTACTGTAAAAATAAAAAGAAAATATGTGTGTTGAACTCAGTTCTCAGTATAGGTAAGTGTCAGAAGAGGCACATGAGGGCTTGCTTGCTCTCTCTTGGTAGCTCATACACTGAACAAAGGCCGTGTGGGGACATGACAAGAAGACCACCATCTATAAGCCAGAAAGAGAGCATTCACCTGCCAGTCTTTGATTGGAGTCTTTTGGCCTTCAGAAATGTAAGAAACATTTCTGGTGTTTAAGCAATCCAGTTTATAGCATTACCTTTCTTTTTTTTTTTTTTTTTTGCAGTACTAGGGATTGAACCCAGGGGCATTCTACCTCCAAGCCACACCCCCAGCCCTATTTTTTAATAAGGTTTTCTTTTTTATATGTTTTTATTGGTACATTGTAGTCTCACATCACAATGAGTATCAGTTTGGTGTTCACATACATGCACACAGCTCTTGGTGTCCCTCCCCCCAGCCTCCCCACATGTAGCACTGAGAATGATGTTGGTATAATCTCATATGTACACATTGTTTATGATAGTAATTCCATAGATTCACTTCTTTCTTGTCCTTCCCCTTCCCTTGTACCCCTTCCCTTGCAAAGTAAAGAATAAAAAATATACCCATGTTCATAGCAGCACAATTCACAGTGGCCTATTTTTTATTCTTTATTTTGAAACAGAGTCTCACTAAGTTGCGGAGGGCCTCACTAAGTAGCTGAGGCTGGCCGCAAACCTGTGATCCCCCTGTCTCAGCCTCCCAAGTACTGGGATTACAAGCGTGCGCCACCATGCCTGGCTTATAGCATTTTCTTATGACAGCCCAAGAAGACTAATATATAAAGCATATACGATTATTTATGTCTTTCAGAGATGATAGATGGATAGATGATAGATAGATAGATGATAGATGATAGATAGATAATAGATGCATACATACATAAAGATATAGTATAAAGAATTATATATATGTATACATATGCATGTATATATGTCTGTGTATATGTGTACATTATTGTCTTTCATGAGAATAGCATTATTTTTTCATAATATTTCAGAATTCATCAAAAATGATAGCCATGGTTTCATTTTTATGCATCCCAATTATCAAATTCCTTTCATGTCAAAATAAGGCAATTTTTGTCCTTATGCCAAAGTAGGGTATTCTAGAGGCTGAATCAGTTTTTATTCTTCCTATTAGAAATTTATATGACAAAATCTATGTCATAAACTCAGGATCAAAGGATTTGCAGCCAAAATGAATTGGGAGTGTAGGAGGCTATAATCTTACAGCGGCATTAGGCATCGAACTAATAAAAATGTTTTACAATCTCTCTAGATTTTGTGATGGTTAATGGTATTTTTCTTAGCTTTGCAAAATGTGTAATTTGATGTGATTTCTTTTCAACTTCTGAACAAATATTAACTTTCTTGTCATTTTTCATGTTTAATTTGTGCATGCTTTTTAATAAAGAGAAATCCAAAAAATTCCTGGGCATGCATCAAATCGGGCTTCACGTTAGCTGTTTCAGCAACCAGGGTCCTAAAGTTCAGATGCTATACATATGGCAGAGTCCCCAGAACTCCTGTTATGGAATTGACTTAGGATTGAGAAACAAACATCAAACCTTTCTTGAGTATGATTAGCCATTGAGATTTGGGTTTCTTTGTTGCGGTAGCATAACGCCACTCATACTGACTAATTGACCCACAGAGAGGAAATCTAATCGGCTATGACAGCTACCTAGATTCAAGCAAATACTTAGGAGTAAGAGGGAGCTATTGTTCTCTGCTTCTTAGTCAGGATGTTGTTGTTTGTTGTTATTTGTGGTGCTAGAGATTGAATCCAGGGTCTTTCTACCTCCAAGCTACACCCTGAGCCCTAATTTTTTTAATTTTTTATTTGGAAACAGGATCTTGGTAAGTTGCTGCAAACCTCAGTAAGTTGCTGAGGCTGGCCTCAAATCTGCCATCCTCCTTTCTCAGACTCCCAAATACTGGGATGGCAGTGGTGCACTACTAAACCCAACTGGTTCATTTTTTTAAGAAGATAGCAGGTCTATATTAATCTTGCTTGTGGCTATCTACATCTAGTCTGATGACAAAGCCATTTCTACCATCGACACAGATCTGTCTTAGCCAAATGTGCTTTTCTTTATTCTAACTGCTGTAAATGTTCTGTTTTTATGCTTGCTATATATAAGCCCAGGCCCATCCTTACCAAACATGAGACTTACCTACTGAAAACTCAACAATGCACAAGACCCAAATGTTAAAACATCTATAAAGGCACAATTCAAGTTTTAGTCAAGCCCAGGCACATTTTCATAACGGTCCCTCCAAATAAAGGATTTGAGTGTCTTTCGGTAGCAACCTATTTTGAATTTCACTGACATCAAAAGAATCTTGGAGGCAATTCTTCAAAATCCTCTCTTTATTCTTCTGTGTTTGTTTCTGTCTTTTTTTAATAAAAAAATGGTTATTCCCAATTGCATTCACGTATATCTCAGACGTTCTGACAAGGCCACTTAATTATCGGTGGCATTGACTGGAAATCTCCTTCTTATCAGCAGAGGCTGTCTCCTCTGTGCAGCCTGCAGACCTCGGAAAAGCCTTCCGCCTGGGCATTAATTGCTAGACATTGCTAAGTCTCTTAGTGCAAGGAGATTTTCGTTTTTCTGAAGGTCTGCCAGTCATCGTGACTGGATTATCTGGCTGTGCAACTGAGGTCCCTTCGACATGGCTACCCTCCGAAGAGACTGTTCTAGAATTTCAAGAGATAAGCAAAGAAGAGGGACTTTCTGGAAGTGTAAGTAAGCAAGTGAAGAAGGCAGTCCTCCTCCTAATAGCCCAGTGCACCTCTTATTCAATCTGCAAGCAGCCCCTGGATGCCCCCTCTTTGCTGGGCGCTGCCGGAACGTTAGCACCATGCAAGATGGCACCCAGTAGAAGAGGATTTTGCAAGTTAGGCTGTTTGGTTTATTTTAAGTTGATCTGTTTTCTGACTTTGGACTTGGAGAATTTGGAGAAGGATGGAGGAGACAGACCAAAGACTAAGTATATTTCCTGCTTCCTTATGGGGGAAGGAGATGAGTAAAACAAGATTGAAAGGGAGAAATACACCAATGTAATGGGGTTTAGAGTTAATCATGGTTTTCTCCCACCCCCCCTTTCCGTGTTTACCAATTGCTGAATGTTACTTGCATGGTTGGAATAAAATGAAGGTAAAAATAGTTACCCATAAGCCGGGCATTGTGGTGCATGCCTGTAATCCCAGTACTTGGGAGGCTGAGACAGGAGGATCACAGGTTCAAAGCCAACCTCAGCAATTTAGTGAGGTCCTCTGCAACTTGGTGAGAGATCCTGTTTCCAAATAAAAAATAAAATAGGGTTGGGGGTATAGCTCAGAGGTAGGATGTCCCTGGGTTCAATCCCTAGTAATACATACACACAAATAAAATAGTTACCCATGTTATTTAGGCTTCAGATCTAGTGGGATAAATACTCAATCAACAGTGGCTTTAGTCAGAAGGACAAAATTCTGTTGAAGAGGAGAGCACTGGAGACTTGTGGTCCTGTGACACTTTTCAAGCTTTCCATGATGTCACATGGAAATCAGCTCTTTCTGTCTTTCTTCACTGTTGTTCTCAGTGTGTTGACTCTCCCTCCTCCTGGCTATTATTCCTTGGTACCAAAAGACTGAAGCACTGGGAGGCTGAGACAGGAGGATTGCAAAAGTGAGGCCACCCTCACCACCTTAGCAAGTTCATCTGCAACTTAGTGAGACCCTGCTTCAAAATTTAAAAATTAAATAAAATAGGGCTGGGGGTGTAACTCAGAGGTAGAATGCCCCTGATTTCATTCAATCCCCAGTGAAGAAGAACAAGGAGGAGGAGGAGGAGGAGGAGGAGGAGGAGGAGGAGGAGGAAGGAGGAGAAGGAGAGAGTTAAAATACATAAAGGAGAAATAAAGGATGAGGAGGAAGAGAAGGAGGAGGAGGCTGTGAAGCCAGCTAGTGCATCTCCAAGCATTGCAGGTGCACCCAGAGCAGGAAGGAAGCAGGTGACAAGGTGGCTTCCACTTTAGGAGTTCCCCCACTAGGGACTCTCTCTCTGGCTGCAGGAACAGATCAAAAGATGAATGTCTGATAATGGGTGCCATAGTTTGGGTTGGGAACGTCTCCCCCACAAAAAACTCATGTGTTGAAAGCACATCGCCAATGCAACAGCATTCAGAGGTAACATCGTTGAATCAGGCTCTGACTTCATCAGTGGATCAACAACTGAAGGATTCACAGTGTGATGGATTTACTGGGTGGTAATTTGGGCAGGTGGTGCAGGGCTGGAGGAGTTTGGACACTGGGGTATGGCCTTGGAGACTTTACCAGTCCCTGGTTGCATCTGGTCACTCTTTGCTTCCAACCACCATTGGGTGGAACACAGACTTTAAAACCAATGGGCTCCATATATTCACTACCACATGGAAAAAGTAGCTTTTTCCTATCATTTTTCCTTTGGTAGCACCCTTTAAAAGGCTAGAGTGCAGTGGGGAAAAAAAAGATCAATGTGTCTAATCCTGGGCATGTTCTAATTCTACTTTTAATCAGCTATTAGGGACCCAAACTACTATCTACGCAGTTGTGAAGGAAAAACGAAAATTATTTAATTTTGTGAATTAGCACTGATTTTTAAAACTACTGAAGAATAGTTAGCCTTGTAAGCCCCTATAAAAGAAACAATTTTGCAATCATACTATCTAAGGAGAGAAAGTACTGCTGAGGTTAAAGATACTATCTTGAGCTAATCAAAGTTAATACAGTCTTCACATTTTGGATTATCAAAGATGCCATTCACATTTAATTACATCTTTCCCCCAACCTATCTTTCTTCCTTCTCTCTTTCTTTCTTCCTTCCTTCCTTCCTTCCTTCCTTCCTTCCTTCCTTCCCTCCTTTCTTTCTTTCTTTCTTCCTTTCTTCCTTTCTTCCTTTCTTCCTTTCTTTTTCTTTCTTCGTGTGGCACTGGGGATTGAACCCAGGGACATTCACCTCTGAGCTATACCCCCAGCCCATTTTATTTTTTATTTTGAGATAGGGTCTCACTAAAGGTGAGCTGGGGTGGGGGACACAACACTGTGCATATCAGAATAGTAAGAGGATATAAACTGAGACCAAAATGAGTCTGCCAAGTTAGAAGATGTAAACTATAAGTAAATGTACCCTGAATAAATACCAGGGTGTGCCAACCTCCTACGGTTGTCCACACAAGAAGAGTCACTGTGGGATTATCCTAGCAAAGTTACTATTCCTAATTCGTCTTTTCAGTAGTCAGAACCTGCATGGCACATTGGTAACAAGTGTGAGCTTAGAAGTCAGACTGTCTGGATTAAGTCCTCTACCGCTCACCAACTCCGGACCTGGAGCAACCTCCCAACCTCCCACCTCAGTTTCCTTATCTGCAAATCACGATGAAAATATTCTTTAACTTATAGAGAGTTTGCAAGAATTGACTTAAGAGAGTTAAAATACATAAAATAATAACTGGCATGTGTTTGTCAGTTGATGAGTGCTCATTTATGATTATTATTATTATTATTATTATCATCATCATCATCATTATCATTATTATTATTTTGTTACTGGGGATTGAACCCAGGGGTATTCTATCTCTGAGCTACACCCCCAGCCCTTTTTTATTTCTTGATTTTGAAACAGGGTCTCAACTCTTAGCCAGGTTGCTAAGAGTCCCACTAAATTGTTGAAGCTGGCCGTGAACCTGTGATCCTCCTGTCCCAGCCTCCCTAGTACTGGGATTACAGGCGTGCACCACAATGCCCGGCTGCTCATTGTTATTGAGGACAGGACTGAGGGAGAAGGTTTGTTGACCCCATGCCCTCTGGGGTATGTCACACTGGTACGCTCAGGGGTGTCCTGCAACTTTGCACCTGAGACATCTGGGTCTACTCTATCCTTGGAACCAGCTCCACGGGGCCAGGAAAGGTGTGGACAGGAAGAGTTGGGTTAAGAAGGGGTGCTTTTCTAGAAGCATGTCATCCTGGAGGAAAGGAAAGAAGCTGGGGTCAGGGTACTCAGGGGGACACAAGACACATGGCCGACAGGGCAGGCATCTGAGGACAGACACCAATTAGCCACAGTCTCCACCGGCCGGCTCCCCTGTTCCTCCTGCCCTGTCTCATATCACTGAAATGCTGTGGCGACCTTTGGATCCCTCTCCCCGACCCCAGAGGCTGGAGATGGAGAGCAGCCTGGGATCTAAAATCTGGGTGCACCTGGAATTTCCCTCAGTGTGCATCCCAGCCACCCGCCGACCTCCGCAAGGGGCTTGCCCTCCACTCTGCACCCGGAAACACAGCTAAAAAGAACAGCAATCTGGCGAGTCAAGATTTAATTGTAAAGTGATTCCATCGGGGCTAGGGCCAACTTAAGGGCTCAAGAGCAGGCAGACCTGAGGGAGTGTGGAAGGCGGAGGAAGGATAACTAAGGATTGAGGCTGAGGATTCAGTCCTGGAACATCAGAGAACGCTGCGGGGCAGAGGATGTGCACCTGGGACCTGTCTACCTTCACATCCCAAGCAGTTTCCAGGGACGCCCAAGAGCGTGTTGCTAGGAGACCAGGTAAGAAGGTGCAGATAGGCGATCCTGCTGCTGCTGCTGCTCCTGCAGCACCTGGGCGCAGCGCAAGCTCTGGTGTTTTGCCTTTATAAAGCCGGCTGTTTCTAAATTCCTTCCCAAAGCCTCATTTTCAAGTCAACTTGAGAGCCAAGCAATTACCGTTTCCAGAGCTCTTTCACTCTGTGTGCAAACCCGGAGTCCTATTTGTTGTTGTCACCATCTGCCAGAAGGTCCTCCTAAAATACTTCCCCATGGCAGGGGATAGCCACTAGTGAATTATTTCAGTGTTTGTTTGGCTTGAACAAGTCTGCATTTCGCCTTCGATCTTTTAGAGAGCCATTTTTCAGTGGGTAGCTAATTCTAGGTTGATAGACCTGTCCTCTCAGTACTTTAAAGTCACTCCCAGCTGGGCGCTGTGGCGCACACCTGTAATCCCAGTACTTGGGAGGCTGAGATAGGAGGATCTCAGGTTCAAGGCCAGCCTCAGCTGCTTAGTGAGACCCTTTGCAACCTAGTGATACCCTGTTTCCAAATAAAATATAAAATAGGTCTGGAAGTGTAGCTCAGAAGTAGAATGCTCCTGGGTTTAATCCCCAGTACTGAAGGGAAAAAAAAAGTCACTCTTGTCTGGTTTTCTTGCTTGCCTCAGTTCCCATGAGATATCTATCATACTTAACTTTGTTCCCCAAAACTTAGTGTTTTATCTGACGTATCTTTTTCTTTAGTTCTTATTTTATTTGTGGTTCAACTAATTGGATTATAATGTATGATGTGCCTTGGTAAGTTTTCTTCAGTTTCTATTTCTCTTTTTCCTCCTCCTCCTCCTCCTCCTCCTCCTCCTCCTCCTCCTCCATCATCATCTTCTTCTTCTTCTTCTTCTTCTTCTTCTTCTTCTTCTTCTTTTCTCTCTCTCTCTCTCTCTCTCTCTCTCTCTCTTTCTCTCTCTCTCTCTCCTTCTCCTTTTTCTGTTGAGCTTGTAAGATCTTTGGATTTATTTAGGCCATGATTTGGAAGGTATTTTTCTGGCCCTTGCATTCTCTTTCCTTTAGGGACTCTGAGTCTATATTAGTCTGCTTGAAGTTGCCCCACAGCTCACCTGAGGTTCTGTATTCATTCATTCATCCATTCATTCATTCATTTAATTTGGTACTAGGGATAGAACCCAGTGGTGTTCTACCTCTGACCAATACCCCAAGCCCTATTTTATATTTTATTTTGAAATAGCATCTCGCTAAATTTCTGAGGCTGACCTCAAACCTGAAATCCTCCTGTCTCAGCCTCCCAAGTACTACCGGCATCACTACAGTACTACCGGCATTACAGGCATGTACTACCATACCAGCTTTTTTATACTTTTTAACATTCTTTCTTCTCTATATGCTTCATTTTGGCTACTTTCAATTGATTTTTCCTTTAAGTCTATAATTTCTTTCGTCCATGATGTCTAATATACCATCCTTTCCACCCAGTGTACTTTTCATCTCACACATTAGAGTGTTCATTTCTAGACATTTGATGTGGGTCTTGTCCTTTATCTTCAATGCCTCTGCTTGATTTTTTGCATATTGGAATACAGTTATAATATATGCTTTATTCCATACTTTCCCACCAATTTTAATCGTTGGGACCATTCTCGGTCAATCTCACTTGGTTGAATTTTTTTCTCCTCACGATGGGCTGCATTGTTATGCATTTTTGACATGCCTGATCATTTCTGGCTAGATGACAGACATGAATTTGGTCCTTTGGATTGTTGGATATTTTTGTATTCCTATAAATCTTGACCTTTCTTCTGGGATGCATTTCAGTTACTTGGGACACAATTTTTTTTTATTTTTTGTGGTACCAGGGATTGAACCCAGGGGCATTCTACCTCCGAGCTACACCCCCAACCTTATTTTTTATTCTTTATTTTGAAATAGGGTCTCACGAAGTTGCAGAGGGCCTCACTAAGTACCTGAGGCTGGCCGCGAACCCGGATCCTCCGGTCTCAGCCTCCCAAATACTGGGATGACAAGTGTGTGCCACCATGCCCGGTTTGGGACACAATTTGACCCTTTCTGGTGTTGCTTTTTAGGTTTGTATGGCTGGACTGGAGCACCACTCTGTCTCTGATGAATTGATTCCTACTTAAGAGGTAAGACCCTTCTAAGAATCCTACCCAACATCCTATTTTTTTATTGGTGCATTGTAATCATACATTGTGATGAAGTTTAGGGTGACAGAGGCATATATGCACGCAGCACTCGGTGAGCCCTCCCCTGAGTCCCCCCCCACTCCCTCTTCCTCCCCACCTTCCCGTGCACAGCACTGTAATTAGCATCGATATATTCGTGCATGCAGATCGTGTCCATTGAAGTGTTTCCCTCTTCAAGTCTTCCTCTCCTCTCCCTCCTTCCTCCATTAAGTCTCCTCCCTCACTCCACTAAAGTTTCTCCTCCTTTGTCTGGAGTCCCTCCTCTGTTCCCAGTTTCTCCCTAGTTTCCACATATGAAGGAAAACATCCAACTTTTCACTTTATGGGACCAGCTAATCTCACTTAGCATAATATTCTCCAGTTCCATTCATTTACCTGCAAATGACATAAATTTGTTCTTATTTTTTTTTTTTGCAGTGCCAGGGATGGAACCCAGGGGCATTCTACCTCCAAGCTTCACCCCCAGCCTATTTTTTATCCTTTATTTTGAAATAGGGTCTCTCTAAGTTGCGGAGGACCTCACTAAGTAGCTGAGGCTGGCCGCGAACCCGGATCCTCCGGTCTCTGCCTCCCAAGTACTGGGATTACAAGCGTGCGCCACCACACCCAGCAATTTGTTCTTCTTTATGACAGAGTAGAATTCCATTGCCCAACACCCTATTAATGGTGAGGTTTTCCAGTGCGTCTGGTAGGAACCAGCATGAGTTAGTCAGGTTTCTATCCCTGTGACAAAATACCCGGCATAGATCAACTTAATGAAGGAAAGGTTTATTGGGGTTCGTGGTTTCAAAAGGTTCCAGTCCAGAGCCAGTTGGCTCCCTTGTTTCTGGGTGTGTGGTGAAACAGAACATCATGGCTAGGAGGAGATGGTGGAGGAAAACTGCTCACCTCCTGGCAGACCCAGAAGCAGAGATAAGAAGGGACTGGGGACAAAATACACCCTTCAAAGGTGTGCATGTTTTTTTTCTATCACTCTGAACTACTTTACGATGCGAGACTACAATGCACCAATAAAAGCATATTAAAAATAAATAAATAAAACAAAACAAAAAGGCACCCCCCAGTGCACTACTTCCTCCAACGAGGCCCCAGCTCTGACAGCTCCCACCAATAGCCCATTAAGCTATGAATCCATTGATGTATTAATCCACCGATGAATTCAGAGACCTTGTAATCCAACCACCTCTCCAAAGAGCCCATCTCTGAACACTGCTGGGCTGGGGACCAAGCTTCAACACATGGGTTTTTGGGGGATACTTATACCCAAGCCATAACAGGCACTATTCCCATGAATGTTGGCACTGTTGCCTCTAATCTTTCCAGATGGTTCTTTCTTCAGCCTCAAATGGTTTCCACCCATGCAGGCACTAGTCCGTCTTCTACTGGATTCCCACCATGGGTCTTCAGAATTCCTTCCAGGTGCCGCTCTGTGTCTCCCACAGTCTGTCTTTGCAAACGCCAGTTACCTTGGTCTGCTCAGACCCTTGGTGTGTCTCCCCAACTCGAGGAGTCCTCCCGGTGTGATGTCCTGGAAATTCCCTCGCTGTAGTAAGTGGGACAATCGTAAGACTCGCCTCGCTCATTTGCCATCTCTCGGGGCTCAGTGTCGTTCCCCGCCTGATGTCCAGTGTCGTATAAACAAGTACATCATAGAATCTGTCTGATTGGGGTTATTTCTGGCGAGAGAGTAAATCCATTCTCTCTTACTGTATCTTGGCTGAAACAGAACCTTCGCAAGGTAATTTTAACTGCAATTTCAAGTCATTCAAACTCAATGCCCATTGTGGTCACGTATCAAACTGAGTCTGCCTATACTGTATACCATGCACAGAACACTTAGTCATTCTGTCAGTTTTGCTTGTGTGTGTGTGTGTGTTACTGGGTATTCAACCTAGCGTCATTCTACCTCTGAGCTACACCCCTATCCCTTTTTATTTTTTTCATTTTTTAAACAGAGTCTCACTAGGTTGCTGACAGTCTCGCTGTATTGCTGAGGCTGTCCTCAAACCTGCAATCCTCCTATCTCAGACTCCCAAGTACTGGAATTACAGGTGTGCACCGCCTGTAATTCCAGGCTCCAGTTTCCCTTTTTTTTTTTTTTTCCATGAGCTCCTACCCTACCCCAGGCACTGAACTAAGAGATTAACATTTATTAGTGCATTTAGCCGGGCGTGGTGGCACACACTTGTAATCCCAGTACTTTGGGAGGTGGAGACCGGAGGACCCGGGTTCGCGGCCAGCCTCATCTCTCTCTCTCTCTCTCTCTCTCTCTCTCTACTTAGTGAGGCTTCCGCAACTTCGTGAGACCCAGTTTCAAAATAAAGTATAAAAAATAGGGCCGGGGGTGTAGTACGGAGGTAGAACGACCCTGGGTTCAATCCCCGGTACCGCAAAAAATATATATATATTTATTAGTGCATTTAAGTCTCAACAATGTGCATTTTGTGTGCAGTGAAAGCGGAGATTAAGAGGTGGACACACATAGCCGGTTGTGATAGCACACGCCTGTAATCCCAGTACTTGGGAGGCTGAGACAGGAGGATCGTAAGTTCTAGACCAGCCTCAGCAACTTAGCAAGACTCTGTTTCAAAATAAAAAATAAAATAGGGCTGGGGAGTGTAGCTCAGAGGTAGAATGCCTCTGAGTTTAACCTTCAGTACCACATGAAGAACACCATTTGCCAACCATGGAAACAGGTTTGAGCCCAGTCAGTCTGTCTCAGGATTTTACCCTCTTTATTACAGGAGGCACTGAGCTGCCTGGACAGAGTAGAGTGTGGCTACCTTAAGGGAATCTTATTATCTAGGCAACACACAGCTATGATCTTTCCCAAACAATAAAAGTCTTACTTGAACATTAAATATCCATCACATCTCATGCAGCACACCGAATGGACCGAGTGCTTCAAAACAACTTGTTCATGAAATGGCTCACCTTCAGGGAAGTGGGTTTCTCTTGATAACATACCTCACATTTTGTAGTCATAATTACAATTCTCATTACTTTGCCTTCACTTGGCCGTGCAGACAGAACTATTACAGTATATAAACTGCACACCGTTACTCGGGAATATGAAAGAAATTATAATCCATCTGTTTTTCAGGGTAGAAACTACCCGCATTCAATATTTCTTTTTGGCCTAGAATTTTTCACACTAAGAATTAGGAAAATGCCTGGGTGTGGTGGTACACGCCTGTAAACCCAGTACTTGGGAGGCTGAAACAGGAGGATCGCAAGTTGGAGGCCAGCCTCAGTCATTTAGTGAAGCCCTCTGCAACTTTGCAAGACCCTATTTCCAAATAAAAAATAAAATAGGGCTGGGGGTGTAGCTCAGAGGTAGAATGCCCCTGGATTCAATCCCCAGCACCATACAAAAAAAGAATTAGAAAAATGTAGCAGGTAGAGAAGGTTGGGTGCATATTTAATAGCCCCAGTAGCAAACAGAGAAGCTAGTTTTATTCAACTCGCTGAAGAAATGTGATAGTAAGTGAGTTTCATCAAATATATCTTGGGATAAAAACAAAGTCTTTCTTTGGGTCCCATTTGATTTAATGAAATTTATGCACCACTGCTTTTTTTATAAATTAAAGATTAGTATAGTTTTTTGATTGTTTGGTTGAAAATACAGGTTATGGGGTGAATTAACTGTACAGATGTTCTGGGAAATTGCATTAGGTTCAGCCAAGTAGAACCACAGGAAGGGGGTTATGAAGGAAAGGGATTCAATTTAAGGCATAAGTTTTCCACAAGAAGCAATGATCTGCCGGGGAGTGGCTGACAAGAAGGAGTTTGGAGCATAAGTATGACTTTACACATCCAAGGGAAGATGGCTCATTGCCCACCGACCCTGCGCCAGGCTCTGGTCTAACGATGCCAGGGATCATTAGCCGGGGCGGAGCATCACACCATCTTACAGAATCTAGGGACCAGAAGATGAGCACAAGGTGTTTATCACATCCGCCTTTTCCTGCGGTGCCCAGTTCACAGGGAGAGACAGACCAGATCAAAAATGGAAAGAAAAGGCAGAGATTCACTTAGCCCAGGGAATAGATCTCCCATGACAAGGGGCTCCAAAAATCTAGACTTATTTTTTTATAATTTTTTTTGTGGTACTGGGGATTGAACCCAGGGGCATTCTACCTCCGAGCTACACCCCCAACCCTATTTTTTATTCTTTATTTTGAAACAGGGTCTCACTAAGTTGTGGAGGGCCTCACTAAGTAGTTGAGTCTGGCCGCAAATTTGTGATCCTCCTGTCTCAGCCTCCCAAGTACTGGGATGACAAGCATGCGCCACCACGCCTGGCTCTCAACTTATTTTTAATGTGAAAATTTCTGATTTTTTTTAAATCTTAGCTACTAAGGCTTTAACAAGATACAATGTGAACCAAAAAAATCAGGCTGCAGGTTAGTTTACATTTTGACCCCTCATTTGTTACCTCTGCAGAGTCTCGCAGTGAAAGGTATTTTTTTTATATAAGACTTCGTGGAGGCTGTGTTTATGATATAAGTAGGAGGTGAGAGGTAGGGGGCACCATGATTTTCCTTGTTCTAGAAAGTTATGAGGTTTGGCATGGCCAATTAATATCAAGCACTATGGTTTTTCCCCATGGATTCTCTTCCATGGGTAGGTGAAGGAGGAGGAGGAGAAGGAGGAAGAGGAGGAGAAGAGAAAGAGGAGGAGGAAGAGAAGGAAGAGGAGGAAGAGGAGAAGGAAGAGGAAGAGGACAAGAGGGAAGAAGAGGATGAGTAGGAAGAAGAGGAGGAGGAAGAGAAAGAGGAACAGGAGGAGGAGGAGGAGGAAGAGAAAGAGGTAGAGGAGAAGGAGGAGGAGGAAAAGAAGGAGCTGCCCTGAGGTCTAATGCCTGTCTCCTTTTCCTGGTGCTATGACTTTGAGCTGGCTTCCTGGGTTCTCTGGGTCTCTTTAGTGTCCTAGGAAATGGGACAAATATTTGTCCTAGGCAGGAATTTTTAAGCAACTCAAAACAACCGAGATTCTGTTCAGCTTGGAAAAGCTCTTTTAAGCAGATATTGCAAACAACTCCTATAACCTATTGGTAAGCTTCCCACCACTTTGTTGGTGACTCTGACCTTTGACCAGCCCATTCCATCCCTATGTCAGAATCAACAACCCATAGTGTATTAAGAGAAAGGTCAGGAGCCGGGCGTGGTGATGCACGCCAGTAATCCCAGTACTTGGGAGGCTGAGACGGGAGGATCTCAGGTTTGCAGCCAGCCTCAGCAACTTAGTGAGGCCCTCTGCAACTTAGTGAGACCCTGTTTCAAACTAAAAAATAAAATAGGGCTGGGGGTGTAGCTCAGAGGTAGAATGTCCCTGGGTTCAATCCCTAGTACCACACACACACACACACACACACACACACACACACACAAAAGAGCTAACCTAGGATTTGCTATGAAGGTATTCTGCAGGTGTGACTAAGTAAGGGAGATTACTATAGATAATAATAATCCAATCAGTTGAAGAGATCTAAGTGCACAGCTGAAGACTCCAGAGAAAAGAGATTCTGCCTGCAGACTGGGGCTTCTCCCCACAGGGACAATTCCAGCCTGTCCTTGCTGAGACCCCGCCCCAAGGAATTCAGATTTGCATAGCCACGCCCACACCCACCATCTAAGCCAACTCTCTGCTAGAAATTTCCTATTAAGTGTCTCCTACTGTTTGGTTTGGTGCCTGCGTGAGATGCATGCCTTGTTGTACATTAACCTTTGCGCTGAAATAGAATCACAGAAAGAAAATTTAAACACGCTCGCTTTAGAAAGCAACATTTATAGCTCTACTGTAAAGAAGGAGGGGGTATCACTCGCTCGAAATAGAAGGTATCAGTGGAGGTTTCACGAAGAAACAGATGGGACGTTCAACTATGGATCCTTCAAAGAGCATATATTTTTCAAAGCAGCTACCTTCCTCGGGATACAATGCCAGGTATTTAATACCACATTTAATTCGGGCACCCCCACGGCTTCTTGACATCTGCCACCTGGAAGATGCTGCCTGGGGGGGCTTCTAGTTTGCATACCAGCTCCATGACACTCACCGTGCTGTCCACTATGGCCAGATAACACTTTACACCCTGAATTCTTTGTTATTTTTACAAATTTTAATGTTTCAGTTAAGAAATATGCGGGCCAAGCCAGGCATAGTGGAGCACGCATGTAATCCCAGTACTTGGGAGGCTGAGACAGGAGGATCTCAGGCTCGAGACCAGCCTCAACAACTTAGTGAGACCCTGTTTCAAAATAAAAAAAAAATTAAAAGGGCTTGGGGTGTAGCTCAGAGGTAGAACACTCCTGGGTTTAATTCCAAGTATGGAAAGAAGAAGGAAGGAAGGAAGGAAGGAAGGAAGGAAGGAAGGAAGGAAGGAAGGAAAGGATGGTGGGAGGGAGGGGAGAGAGAATGAGAGAGAGAGAGAGAAAGAGAGAGAGAGAAGGCTTGGCGTGGTGGCGCACGCCTGTAATCCTAGCGCTTGGGAGGCTGAGACAGGAGGATCGAGGCCAGCGAAGACCTGCAGCAACTTAGCGAGACTCTGTTTTAGCGGGGCGTGGTGGCGCACGCTTGTAATCCCATTACTTTGGGAGGCAGAGACCGGAGGATCCAGGTTCGCGGCCAGCCTCAGCTCTCCCTCTCTCTCTCGCTCTCTCTCACTCTCTCTCTCTCTCACTCCTTAGTGAGGCCCTCTGCAACTTCGTGAGACCCGGTTTCAAAATAAAGCATAAAAAATAGGGCCGGGTGCGTAGCGCGGAGGTAGAACGCCCCTGCGTTCAATCCCCGGTACCGCAAAAAAAAAAAGGAAAGAAAGAAAGAGAGAGAGAGAGAGAGAAAGAGAGAGAGAGAGAGAAAGAAAGAAGAAAGAAAGAAAGAAAGAAAGAAAGAAGAAAGAAAGAAAGAAAGAAAGAAAGAAAGAAAGAGGAAGAAAGACATAGAAATACACTGGCCAAGAGTTATAAAAGAGCCCATGTATGTATTATCATATTCTCAGAAGAGTAAATCTCATTTTAAAAAAACCTCAAAATATGCCCTCGTCCTCGCTGTGCACAGGTAACATTTCCTGGGCAGAGCGGGTGGGGTACATTCAGTGACAATTTCTTTAGACGTGAGCCACCCGCTGAGCGGGAAGCCTGACGTGCAATGCTATCTAGTCACCAGAGTCCACCCATCTTTTTTTTTTTCTTTGTGGTACTGGGGATTGAACCCAGGGGCGTTCTACCTCCGAGCTCCACCCCCCAGCCCTAGTTTTTATTCTTTATTTGGAAACCGGGTCTCACTAAGTTGCAGAGGGCCTCACTAAGTACCTGAGGCTGGCCGCGAACCCAGATCCTCCGGTCTCAGCCTCCCCAAGTACTGGGAGTAGAAGCGTGCACCACCATGCCTGGCGTCCACCCATCTTAAGACTCTGAGTTTGACCAGGCATCATGGCTCACGCCTATAATCCCAGTACTTGGGAGGCTGAGACAGGAGGATCATGGGTTTGAGGACAGCCTCAGCAGTGTAGGGAGACTCTCAGCAACTTAGAGAGGCTCTCAGCAACTATATCAAACAAATAAATAAATAAATAAATAAATAAAGGGCTGGGGGTGCAGCGTGGAGGTAGAATGCCCCTGGGTTTAATCCCCAGTAACACACACACACACTCACACATACACACACACACACACACACACACAGTCTCTGGGTTTTGCAGGAAGAGCTGTGAAGGGTGCAGATTTCTCACTAAAGGTATGTAAGACGGGACGTCTGAAGATTACAGAAGCTATCTGTTCTATGGGGTTCTTCAAAGTTCTGATTTTCCCCCATTTACACATGCGTCAGTTAGATCTCTCTGGGATTCACATGATGGAAAAGCTTTCAGGGGGGAAGAAGAAGAAGAAGAAGAAGAAGAAGAAGAAGAAGAAGAAGAAGAAGAAGGGGAGGAGGAGGAGGAGGAGGAGGAGGAGGAGGAGGAGGAGGACGAGGAAGAGGAGGAGGACGAGGACGAGGAGGAGGAGGAAAGAAGAGGAGGACGAGGAGGTGGAGGAGGAGGAGGAGGAGGAGGGGGATGATCAAGGAGCTATAGTGGCTCATATAACTAAGCAGTTCACTGGGTAAGTCCACACCATAAGCCACCAGTTCACTGTGTAATTTCTCTGAGCATCCAAGGACAGACTATTCAGGCTTAAGTGTGGAATAAGAGACAGTATATCTCAGGTCCCGCATTATGCCTGCAAACATCAGGTGCCTAATAAATGATAGCAATGGTTATAATGTGAATGAACGGGCGCGGAGGCGCACGCCTGTCATCCCAGTACTTGGGAGGCTGAGACAGGAGGATCGCAGGTCCGAGGGCAGCCTCAGCAACTTCGTGAGACTCTCTTCAACCTAGTGAGACCCTGTTTCCAAATAAAAATTTTAAAAGAAGGTCTGGGGTGTAGCTCAGAGGTAGAATGCCCCTGGGTTCAATCCCCAGTATCACATACACACAATGTAATGATAATGTGAATGGTGCTGGTGTGATAAACAGACTGGAATTGTAGCACAGATGCCCATTTGGGAGCTGGGACAATGAACACAGAGGAGACCATGTCTGTTTCTATTCTGAAGGCACACTCTTGGCATATTCACCATCCCCTCGCCTCCCCATGGGGAGATTCTGTGCTGGTCTATATTAAGATATGTTTTCCTCCAAGCCTTGGTCAGGCCAACAGAGAGCTGTCTCAGGGACCTGTCTCAGCATCTGTGGGGTGTCTTCAGGGCGCACGCCCCTGCCCCTATAGTGGCCCTGGCAGTTACAGGTAATGTTGCAACTGGCTTTCAATTTTGAGTGCATGGAAGAGTTCTCCACTGGGTCCAGTAGAAGTTTATCAGCTGGCTTATTTTTATCCCCACCATCAATTGCAAATGGATCCACTCTTAATTAAGGGGAAAGCCGGGTGGGTATATTAGAAATATTGCTATCCTTTCCCTGGCTGGCTTAGAAGTTCATCTATGGATAGCAGTGTTTCCAGACCTAAGACTCCTCATAGGTAAAAGTACAAGAAAAAAATCAATTAAAAACACTTCTAGCTGGGTATGGTGGCACATGCCTATAATCCCAGTACTTGGGAGGCTGAGATAGACAGGAGGATCACAGGTTCAAGGACAGCCTCAGCAAGTAGTGAAACTCTCATCAACCTAGCAAGACCCTGTTTCAAAATAAAAATAAAAAATAGGGCTAGTGGAATAGGTCAGATGTAGGATGCCCCTGAGTTCAACCCCCAGTTCCACAAAACCAAGCAAACAAAAAATAAAATTCCTCTAAGATTTATGGGCTTCAGAACCCTTCAGGAAAGAGAACTTTTCATTAGTTCCTCCCCAAAGGGTCCCAAAAGGGTACATGTCTTACAAAATGTCAAATTCTTTGATAATCCAAAATGTGAAGACTGTATTAACTTTGATGAACTCAAGATAGTATCTTTAACCTCAGCAGCACTGTAGCTCCTTAGATAGTATGATTGCAAAATTGTTTCTTTTACATGGGCTTACAAGGCTAAGGAATACTATGCAGTTCAGGGCAGAGGATCTAGGAACAGGAAGGGTTCAAAGAACCCATCTATACAAAGAACAGAGAAATAGGGAAGGTTAATAGGTACCAGGATAACAGTGCAGGTCAATACAGAACTTCAGCCCATTCTGAGAATAAACAATGTACACAAGCCCCGAAAGCGATCGACGTGGGAAAGATCGGGGGCACAGACAAGGGGTGCCAGGAGATTAAAAGAGCCCACCAGCCTGCAAGATAGAAATTCAAATTAAGGATTGAAACTGAAGCCAAAAACATTGGGTCCCCAAAAATCAGTTCTGACCAATCACAAAAGAACAGATGAAGGGGTAAAAGCTCACCTCCCAAAAATTTCAACAATTATCCTTATTCCGGGACCCCCTCCCTTCTGTGTGTGTGTGTGGGGGGGAGCTATTTTGTCTTCTATCTTCTCTTGGCTTAAAATAAATCTTTATACTCGCTTTTCTATAATCTGTCCACTTGGTTCTTAAATCTCACAGACCGAGGACCCAATAAAAGGGTAAATCCGCATCATTTTGGCACCCCAGATGGGACAACAAGGGAAGGAACCCGGTAAAGGAAGATTTTAGTTACAATAAGAAGAAACGAGAAATGTTCATACTATTGGCATGGATACCACAAAATAATGCAAGCCACGTTTGAGGACAAGTTTCCCTTGAGAGCACAGATTTACATCAATGCAATAGAATCCACGGTAGTTTCCTGGCCTTAGAAAGAATCGTTACAACAACAACAAAAACGGAAATATAAACAATATTTAGTGTTTCTTGAGCACTGTGTCAAACAAACCTTGCTACTTACCTCCTTTATCTCATTTAATTCTCAGGACCTTCTGGGAAAGGTATCAACTACAGGTCAGGGATGAGGACTCTGGCATTCCAAAGTACTGACTTGTCCAAATCTCACTACCGGTGAGAATTAAAGTAGAAATTTATTTTGTTTTATTTTGTTTAGGGGTACTGGGGGCTGAACCCAAGGCCATTCTACCTCTGAGCTACATTCCCAGCCCTTTTTATATATTTTTTTTAATTTTGAAACAGGGCCTTGCTAAGTTGTTGACAGTCTCACTAAATTGCTGAGGCTGTCCTCCAACCTGCGATCCTCCTGTCCCAGTCTCCCAAGTACTGGGATTATAGGTGTGCACCACCACACCCGGCTATTTTTTTTATTTTGAAACAGGATCTAAGTTGTTGAGGCTGACCTTGAACCTGTGATCCTCCTGTCTCAGCCTCCCAATTACTGGGATTAGAGGTGTGCATCACTAAAGTAAGGATTTGAACCAGGATGCTAGAGTTATGCCATAATTTTTCTTTCCTTTTGACACTGTTGTAACTCATCCCCATAATGTCTGTATCCTTTTGCCTGTAGTGTGGTTGAGGTAGAATCTTTCTAAGCAATCATGGACAAGATGCTACCCCACCCGCCCAATGCATGTGGTCCAGTTTATGGTTCCTAGGCAGCTGCAGGATGAATTGGTTTTTAAAAATGATTACAACCTCAGTTCATACTTAGAGTGGCATTTATCAGTGCATGGGTTTACATTTCCAGATGGTTCAGATTTGGCTGTCTCAGCCCAAAAAGATGAGTGTAATATGACCATGAACAGAAAAAGAAATATTCAGTAATTTAAAAAAAATTTGTGGAACTGGGGATTGAACCCATGGGCATTCTACTTCTTAGCTACAACCACAGCCCTATTTTATTTTTATTTTGAAACAGGGTCTCACTAAGTTGCTAAAGCTGACCTCGAACCTGTGATCCCCCTGTCTCAGCCTCCAGAGTAATGGGATTATAAGCATGCACTGCCACACCAGGTTATTTAGTCATTAAATCAGCTTCTCACCTTTGACTCTCCATTTCCCATTAGCACATTTTATTTAAACATAGTAAAATGATTGACACCTTGATGCCAAAAATTGCACAACTTTGTCTCGTGCAAATGAACACACTTCTGTGACCAGAATCGTAGCAAGACTCTCAGCAACCTAGCTAGACCCTGTTTTAAAATAAAAAATAGGGTGGGAGGTGTAGCTCAGAGGTAGAATGCCCCTGGACTCAATACCCAGGAAAATAGGGCTTGCAGTGTAGCTCAGAGGTAGAAGCAGGTGGGCTCAATCCCCACTATCAAACAAATAAAAAAATAAACACAAGAAAATTAAATGCTAATGCTTAGAATAAAAGCAAGAAGAACAAGAAAGCCACGCCTAAGGCAAGTTGGAAAAAGGGCGTTGTACATTCTTTGCAGAAAGTAAGCCTGAGAGTAACAAGGACATGTCGGTTTTGCAAGGGCTACAGGTGGACTTTTCTTAATTTCAGGTTCACTTTGTTCCTGGGCCAGTTCTGTTACTTCCCTTGCAGTCCCTCCTCTGAGCACTCCTGCAGCAGTGTGGCTAGAATTAGACCACGAGGAATAACGAGGCTTTTGAAGCCTGCTCTTGACAAAAGTTGCAGGAAAAATGAGTGTCCAGAAACAGGAATGATCTCCTGGTACAGGCTGTCGCCAGACCCTAGGGACCACCCCGGCATCTCCAGGAGAGGAGAGGGCAGCCGTCTTCGCAGTCCACTCTTCATGCCCCACTCCCATTCCACAGGGCTGGAAGAAGTTTTTCCCACCAACTCAGAATTCGGAGCAGTTTCAGGATTCTTGTCCCACCTGCAATGTGACCCAGCATCTTGTTTCCTTACAGAATTCCCCACATTGCACTTAATACCTACGATGGGTCACACTGTGATGAAGAGGCTGAGCCAAACCAGGCAAGGCGCCCACCTCTGCAAGGGCTGGCAGTAGAAAAGACCAGGAATCCCAGGGTCCCAAGAAGAGATGAGAAATTGCAACTGGACAGAGGTAAGGGAGGCACGCAGCAGCCTTGAGCAGGCCCTGGCAGGGGCACTGCGTTCGTCAGGACTGTGGCCAGAAGGCCGGAGGTCAGGGACACCCAGAGCTGCCTGCTCTAGATCTCCACGGAGTGTGAACTTTCAATGTCAGTCCTGCCCACCTGCTCACCTGGCTGTCCTGCACACCTGCTCACCTGTGTGTCCTCCTCATCTGCTTACCTGGCTGTCCTCCTCACCTGCTCACCTCCCTGTCCTGCACACCTACATCCCAGTACTTGGGAGGCTAAGGCAGGAGGTTTGCAGATTTGCAGACAGCCTCAGCAAGTAATGAGACTCTCATCAACCTAGTGAGACCCTGTTTCAAAATACAAAAAAAGTACAATAGGGCTTGGGGTATAGCTTGGAGGTAGAATGCCCCTGAGTTCAATCCCAAGTACGAAGAAGAAGGAGGGGGAAGGAGGAGGAGGAGGAAGAGGAGGAAGAGGAGGAGGAGGAGGAAGAGAAGGAAGGAAGGAGGAAGAAAAGGAGGAGGAAGAAGGAGAAGAATGAAGGAGGAAGAGGAGGAAGGAGGAGGAGAAGGAGGAAGAAGAAGGAGGAGGAGGAGGAGCAGGAGGGAGGAGGAAGAAGAGAAGGAGGAGGAAGGAGGAGGAGGAAGAAGAAGGAGGAGGAGGAGGAGGAGAAGGAGGATGAGGAGGAGGAGGATCAAGAAAGAGGAGAAGGAAGAAGAAGGAGGAGGAGGAGGAGGAGAAGGAGGAGAAGGAGGAGGAGGAGAAGGAGAAGAAGAAGAAGAAGAAGAAGAAGAAGAAGAAGAAGAAGAAGAAGAAGGAAGAAAGAAAGAGAGAGAGAGAGAAGGAAGGAAGGAAGGAAGGAAGGAAGGAAGGAAGG